>VYXH01008840.1:207250-230516 GCA_013397275.1 Burhinus bistriatus
CAAAAACTGAGACGGCCCTCCTGGAGCACTAGAAGCATGTCAGAGGAACTGTTCTTACCTGAGCTAGGGTGACGGGTGTTTAGGTAATTCTCAGAAATGGTTCCTATGAAAATACCATTTATTTTGCTATTTCCAGCAAGTCCAGGTGTTCACTGTGGTCATATACTGCAGCTAGGGGTTCATTCCAGCCCACAGTTCTGCTGGCTTCCATTAGGCGACGCTTGATTTGAGCCAAGTCTTCTGCATGTTTTAACAATGCGCATGTTTAACAGAGGGGGGTTATGGCAGGCTGTGAATGCTGTGAACTTGAGTACATTAGAAACAAAAATAGAACTGAACCAAAACTCCAGATTTGATCCAAACCTCACATCAGGAGCCTTTCTATGTAACAGTCTGGGGAAAACACCCAACAACTTACTTATACACACTTCTGAACTTTCAAAATGCTCAATAAAAAACCTGAATCCAAACTTTGCTGCTTACATCCATGTCTAATGAGACAAAGTCTGGGCTTGAAATGAAGCACATTAAAGAGCACAGCACTGCACCATTACTCATGCTGTTTTCCTCAGATGGTTTGTAGGATTGCAATGCAGGAAATTCACTGTAATTTGTTCAGTGATTTTTGTCCACCCAGCAAAATGCAGCTTACAAGCTATTTCTGTAGAAAAAATATTAGTTTCTTTTTTGGATACATTGATTGGCTGAAGAGGGAAAAAAGGAGCTTTTCTTCCACTAAATCCTTTTAAAATCACAGTTTTAAGCAGTGTCAGTAGAAGTACTGAACACAGAGTGTTCACTGGTATGCAGAGTACTCAAAAAAATGAAAATTTTTGCAAGACACATTATAAACAGACAATTGCATAATTCAATTACAAACTTGTTATTGCCAAGGTATTCTAATATCATATGAAGACATATATATAAATTAGTTTTGAATGCTGATCAGGATTCTGCAAAACAGTCAGCCAATTAACAAATCTAATGAAGATCTCGCATCTCCTGTGATTTTTTTCACACTGCAAGTTAGTAAACTTGGAGTTTAACAAATCTGAAACAAAATTGCAAATAACCTTACGGCCATGGTAAATTTTGTGAGTATAAGTGTGTGTATAAAGAAATACCTAGGAAACCTTATTAGTCATCGTTTGTGATGTAATGAGTTAAACATACAAGTGCTTTTGTTTACTTTGCCAGAAGAAAGCAAGCAACTAAAGTATGGAATAATGTAATCCTTCTTTAAATATTATTCCTGGGAATACTTTTATCACCAAATATTCAGCTTCAAATTGAATTATATATTTTCATCACAGGTTCACATTCCTGGGGTTTGGTTCTAAAATGAAATTGTTTATACAGTCAAAAAATAGTTTATTTTATAACATGGCAGAGAAAGATTCAGGATTGTGTTTCTGATTTTTCTCCCCATAACCACCCTAAGTAAACATTTTACAGCCTGTATATAAGGTGTTATGCAGTGCGGTGCAAATGTAGAGCAACACATGCATTGCATATCACATAGAAGCACAGAATTCATTTACTTTTTATAAATAAATGATGTCTTGTATAGTGTGGATCTTATGACTACAATGAGTCTCAGTCTGAAATTTGGGGGGAACCTCATCTGAATTTCAGGGGAAAATGTTGAATGGTAAGTCCTGGACATACTTACAAATCAGTGCTGTGGTGTCAAAAAAATCTGCATCTTCAAAACAGAAACTCTTTGCTGTCCTCATGTGCTCCTCTGCAACTGCTCTATTAGGAGGACCACCCTACCCTGCACAGATCACAGTTTTGAAAGTCAATATGAAGTCAAAATCTGGATGTATCAGACAAGTATTGCTCCAGAGGGTTCAAAAAGTGAACATAGTATTACTACTGAGAGATAATTTTGTTTGAATTCCTGCTGTTACAGCTGAACTCTTTGCTTACGTCACCCTGTTTCCCCACAGATTACTATGTTCGTGTTCCCTCTCCCAAAAAGGACCTGCCTCTGCCGCATTTTCTTCACTGCAGGCAGGCAGGCCTCAGTTTGAAACCTGTCACTGTGAACCACAGTAGGAGTCTCACTGAGCAAAAAGGGTCATTACCTCTTTGGATATATCTCAGCATTTTTACGGTCTCATCCCAACAGGATCCTGTGGCCAAAATGATGCTTGAGAGGGCACAAATTCAATGTATGGATCAGACGGCAAGCAGATAGCTCAGTGCCATCAACAGTCAAGAAAAGTCCCAGGTACTGGTTCTTCCTCTCCATTTCTGTCTGTCTGTCTGCGTGGAGTGAGGGCAGTGCCTTACCAAATGGCCAGCTGGAGACAGCTCTACGGGAAGCTCTTCACAGAGTCTCTGGCATTAGAAACCCAGAATGAAGTGGCTGGGAATATCTGGTTGGCTTAGGAGGATGTGTGCACAGTTAGAAAGTCACAGACAGTACAGACAGAGATGGATTAGTTAAAGGATCTTCAGAATGATTCTTCGCTTTGAGGAGATAGCTTGTCGTAGGGTTAGCATCCACAATGTTTAAAGTGTGAGTTTGCTGTGGGGGAGAGGAGAGTTGTTCAGTGGTCCTTGAAAGACAGTTGAATTATACCTCTGTGGTGCTACACGGTCTTGCATAGAGACAGCCAAGAGAGAGAGGGTAAGTGAGGTAAGCCTGAGCAAGGGAAGCAGTGCAGCAGGTGTGCACACCTGTTAAGAGCATAATTTGTGTGGAAGCCCCTCCACCCCTGCTCTATGCAGTTCTGGTTTGGATCAGATTTGTTGTGATTCCCGGAACTAAGAATCCCAAGTACTTGTATGGTTTGCAGCTGCCCAGAGGACCAGACTTTTGGTCTGGCCCTTCTTCCCCTTCAAGTGATTGGAGAGAACTTGTTAAGTTCATGGAGCTGAACTGTGGGATTGATTTCTGGGTTATTCTCACAGGAACTGCTCTGCAAATCTACCTAAGTGAGGTAAGTAGGGGAAATTAGAGGATTTACTGCTAAACCACATTAAAATGCTGACGTAATAACTATGGAGCAAGAATACAAGATGTCCTGTACCACCATCACAATAGCACATGTAACCTGCAAGCAGATAGCACTTTGTCTTTCAGAACAGTTCGTATGTTCTTACTTAGCCTTCTGATATCATCTCCCATGGTGCAAAGGCGAAAGAGTAAAACCACATTCAACGCTCCCATCTTCTCAGACTCTTGTGCTGCTCATGGTCTTGTGTTACTGTCTGTCCCTACTGAACACAGCAAATTGAGCAAAAGTCACAGGCAATCTGGAATGCTGCGGAAATGTTGCATGAAATAGGGGACAAACACTGCAAAAAGCTCAATAAATTATGCTGAAAAGCAAGTGAAAATGTGTGAGAATTCAAAGGAAAGAAGCAAAGAATTGAAAATGTGACTTTGATGGCACACTATCTGCTAAAATACGTGGTCTTAGTTACTTCAGGGATTACAGGAAAAATTCCACCCACGGGGGTTCAGAGTCTATTTCTGAACGAAAACTCAGTGGCTCTCTTGAGAAAACCACAGGTACCAATTTTACGAAGTGTTTCCTCCTACTATTGGAGGGACAAGGGGAGTGGAAAGGGAGAGAAAAGCTTGTGTGCATACAGAATTTCCCAAGAAGTCAGTTCTCTTCCCTAAGGAGTGGCCAGAGCACTGCAAGCTGTCATTTTGCCTTCTCCAATAGCTCCTTCCACCCCCACAATTCCAGTACCTTGCCTGCTTGATTTTGCCTGGCCAGTTAAAAACAATGAAGGGGAAGCAGTTGTTGTTTTGGTTGTAGAATACATCTTTTGGTATCTAAAATGGAAGACATGAAATGGAACAAATTGTTCTTAAGACATTTTGTATTTTCTTGTGCTTTTTCCATTATCAGTTTTATAGCTGAGATTTCTGTGAGGATTCACAGTGAGTCATTTTATGAGGCAGCTCTGTACCATCTGCACTAAAGAGTTTCCTATCACTCTAGACATTACGTATCTCCTTATGGCAGCCTGGACACTGTAGGGAAATTGCCAAGCCAGGTCACATGCCAGTGGGCCATCATTCATCCAAAAAAGGCGGGCAAAATCTGCTTACAATTAGATTCAACCCTTGGTTCTGGATAACATGTCCCTGTGGCTACAAATTCTTTCCTGCCAGCCCCCCGCAGGGCTCAGAAGGAGTCCTAGGATGGTCTGTGCCTGACCAGAGAAAAGAGGTCCTGGCCTCTTTCTTTCCTTCTCACACTTTTTCAATCTTTCTCTCTTTTTTGTAAGGAACAATATGTTTTTGTATCATGTCATGCTGGTAGTAAGCACAGCTGCTGCTCTAACTGTTTACAAAAGAAATATAGTCAAATGCCAAAATATGGGCTTTTTTAAGAAAAAAAGCTAAAACTTCAGGGACACAAAAAAAGCATATAAAATACATTAATCTGAGTCTCTAATTTGCAAAAGGAAAAACTTCACTTAGGGTATTATATAAGTAGAAATGAGTCAGAATACACATAAAGTAAATGGGGCTACTGTGTTACACCCAGAGCTCTGTTTAACAGTAGAAAAAAACATTTAAATACATTCAAGTGCACCCTTCCTCTGCACATAAGCTGTTAAAATGAAGGAGCTGTTGTGTGGTAGATTCCAGCCTAGCAACACATCATGTGAGGTTCGAGTGGTCTTTCTCCAGCGGAAGCAAAACTTTGGTCTTAAATGATGGTCTGAAACTGTTTGGTTCTCAGAGAATACGTCAATTCAGAAAATATAGCAAACCATTGGGAATTCCCTCCCTCTTTTCTTTACTGGTTAAGACTTGAATTCAGTCTTTGCCACTTGCTGTTGACAATTTCAGTCACACGTACTCACACGTAAAGAGTGCTTGTGGTGTTTTCTGTTGGAGCAAGAGCGTGGGATGTTGAGTGACTGCACTTGGGTCTACTCAGGAAATGCTCTCAGATGACTTTCAATGTGAAACTTCTCTTAAATAGGCAATTATAATTTTAGCCCAGTATCCATTCTTTATTTGGGCATGTCTCAGCGCAACTAAAATTAATAAAGCTAGTGGAAGTGCAAGTCACAGCAGCATTCAACACTTCCTAGAGAATCACGTCAACAAATCTGCAAGTTTTACATTCAGTGGGTGCATTTTGCAAAGCCCAGGGCCATCACAGATCAGTCCTCACCAAGGGCACACATTTCACCTCTGTCAGACAGGCCAAAATAGATGGTTTTTCATTGCAAACAGCTATTTTCACCATCATTGCAAAAGATGTTGTCAAGATAGAGTAACTGAAAGTGATCCGACTGCAGAGGTGAAAGTATCTCCTTTTCTATAGATGACTTCCTTCTCACCTGGCCTTAACATAGTTATGAGATGGGAGCAGAAACAAAGTACCATCACCTACAAATCAGCAGCCGAAAAGCCTTTTCTATTATGATCCTCTTCTTGGAAAACAGTCTTGGAAAACCATGTCTGTACTATTGGTGACGGCATCAAAATGAACAGCGCTACTTTAGTAAAGAGAAATGCAAATAAGACTTTCTATTCAGAGGCACCTGCATTCACAGAAGGTTCTGCTTCATAACTTCTGTGAATTGCCCAGAATTTAAGGCAAAAAGAATGCTTGTCTGTAAAGTTCATTTGTTTGCATAACACAGTAAATTTTCGTAAGTGCAGGAGAGTCAATGCTACAGAAGTGAGGCAATGGGTTTAGGAACACACTCGTTGTCATCTTGAGGACAAAGTGAAGCTGCCTGTGATTCAAGGTGCATCGGTGTCAGTGAAAGGTTTCTGTTCCAGCCGCTTTGTTCTTTCAGCGAACAAAATACTGAACCAGCTCAGTAGTCTGGAAGGACACGTGCATACGGCTGGAGAGATTCATTGCCTTTCTGAGCATGGTTACCTCTGATCCAGCTGGAAAAAAGAAACTGTTTCTCTGTTACCTGCAAGCTGCTACATAAATTAGGCAGCAGGGGGAACACAGCAAGGCTCAACGCTTTGATTCAAATTTGCTTCCAAGCATGTGCTGTTGGGTTACAGACTTGTGTAAAAAGGCTCGTACAGCACTGACTCCTGGATCATCTGAACTCAGCTATGTCAGTATATATCCAAAACGATCTGCTGAGACTGCTGTGTTCAGCATCTTGCCCTGAAAAGCACTCGCTGTGGCCAGCACGGCTCATAATTCACACGCTAGCTGGCCAGTCAAATGCGTAATGGCTTATGTGAAGAATGCTGCTGGCCTCTACCCTCAGGGTCAGTTTTACCTGTGGGATCACGGGATAATTAACAAAACCTGGAGGACCACAGGACTACTGTGACCTGTACTAGAGTTGTCCTTACTGGTTGGCTGCCTCCTCAAATCTGGCAGGCAGAATAAACATCCTGAAACCAAATTATAGATTGCTGCCAACACCACTCAGCTGATTTGGCAGAGCAAAATTAAGAATAACTGCACCAGAAGACTTCTCATCCCAGGAGGCACCGGACACCTGCCAGGAAGCAAGTGAACAAGATGACTGTGTTAGTGGTGGGAAGTCTCAAATGGAGGACAAAAGATTGAAGGGATTGTAAAAGAGAAGTGCAGGGTAACTTTACAAGAAAGGCACAGGTATAGAGAAAACTGCAAAAGGCATGGAAAAAAATACAGATGCAAGAGGAAAAGGAAGAAACAGAAGAAAGGAAATACAGATAGTGGAAAAACATCCAAGAACAGAAAAGTACATTGAAGGAAAAGGAGGTGGGAAAGAAGATTTGTATTTAATTGTATTTGTACCTGGCATACAGTAAATGGCACTTCAGATTTGGTGCTATCATTATTTCTTTTCCTGATATTAATTGTTGACCTGAGGAAATCCCTAGTAACAAGTCATAACTCCCTTGTACTTTATGCTTGTCCCAGTGACCTTCCAGAAAAGCTGTCTCTGAGTTTTGAACAAGAGGAGATGGTGATTTACAGTCTGGATTATTTTTGCTGAAAAAAGCAGGGAGAAGAAAAATGTTTTGACAGCAGCTAGCAGGTGAGGCCAGTCTTCTGCAATGAGCCAGGCTGTGTCAAGGCAAGGCCAAAAGCCTGTAAGAACTAGAATAAGTAGAGAATGAAATGGGGAGAAAGCAAGTCAAAAGACTTCCCATTGCTCTCTGCGTGCTGGAGTCATGAAATAACACGTACTGCAGGCTGCATGGATGGGGGAGGACATAGCAACTACAGCAGCAGGAGCCATGCACGGCCAGAATTTCACTCAGTGAAAATCTGGGCGCAGCTAGGGCACGTGTCATTTTTTCTGTAAGTCTGGGCTTTCCCAGCCAGGTCTTTTATGGAAGCAGCTGCAGAAAACTGGAAGGTTTTCATCTACTATTGTCAGTTTCTGTCAAGCTTAGACCCTTGCTTACATGTACTTCTGTATTTCATCTTTCAGGTGGTATTTTAGACGTGCTAACTTCTTTTCTTTTGAACAATAAGACAAAAGGAAAAAAAAAGCAGAAAGTGTAAGAGTTTAGGAGAAATTACTACTGAAATCATTAATTCACAAAATATCTCTAGTTGAGCCTAGGTTTTTTAAACCAAATCAGCTCATTTATCCATAAGGTTAATAAGATAGGGAAAGGAGGGTGAGAGGAGAAACTGTTCTATTGTGTGTACCTCAAATTAGCAGAATAAGGCAACTTTTCTGCAGAAAACAGACATGAACATAGACTACACTTTGCAAGTGCCATACAGTAATAACTCCCAAAAGCAGATCTTTCTCTTTCATTGTACTAGACCCTTGTCTAGTCTTTTTGCGGACATCCTTTTCCTCTTCCTCACACATTGCATGTGCTGAAAGGCCCTAATTAGTCCCAGATGCCATGTAAACACAAGTATAAGAACATATATATAAACTGGTCCTATCTAAACTCAATGGGTGCTCCAACTGTTGACTTATACAAGAATTTAAGAATGTGTTGCCTGTCATCTTTTCCTCAGTCAGTGCATTGTTTCTGAACACATTGGACCTTTGGGGGTCCTGGGGAGATCCCAGGAGATCCCAGGGAGAACCCTAACAGGGGACCTACGGCTTCTGGTTTAGTAATTGCTCAACAACAGAACTACAATTACCACAGCTCAGGGAGATAGTAATAAACAGAGCTGCCATCAAATTAAGTGAGGTACTTCCCATATGCCTCCACTTCTTTTATAAGCATGTGTAAGTGGAGTGAGAGGAGCAGGGAGCATTCACATCAAGTGATAAATACCAGCCCCTGGGAGTTCTTGGAAAACAAATGGGATAATTTTGGAGAACCTAACTATCACTATTATGATTATTTATTATTAAAAGCCATGCAGTAAGAAAAGGCAGCATCAGGTGATTATTACTATGTACATAGAGAACTTTCAGCATTTATTGTAAAATATTCCCTCATGTCAAACCAATAATCACCCTTTCAAAATGATACCGTAGAGAGTCATATATATGGAGTGTTGAGTATAAATCTTTTGATTCCCTGTTGTAATGTGCAAAGTGTCGCCTCTCACATGAAGGCTGCTGCTGCAGGGCTTTGTGGCAGCTGAAAAGCACATGTTGTGCTTCCCCCGCCTTCTCCTTCCCCTCTTCTTATGGTTTTTCAAAGTCTCTCTTGATAAATGTCTTCGGAAAAATATTTTATGAGGTGCTTACCTATAAAAATATATCTTTCAAGGCCATGTACACAATGAGGCCTTAAACACTAACCACACACAAGAAACACTGTTCATTTGGTCCAGCATGTAGATGGGAGGAAATCGAAACCCATCAGTGCTCGGTCAGAGCCAAGGTGGAACCTATTAGCAGTTTGTTGTGACTTGACGTTATTCACCTGCTGTGGGAGAGAAGAGAAACCCCTCACGGAAGATGTCCTTTTGTTTAAACGGCTGTTCGTGCCTCAAGATGTAGAGCCTGAAAACACCAGCACATATGATCAAAGACATGGGACAGCTTCCACATGAGGAAAAACTAAATATGCTCAGACTCCTTGGTGGAAAGGAGGGGATGTTGAAGGGAGGAGATGGCACAAGTCCGATAATAAATATCATGAAGGGTTTGAAGAAACGATTGGGGAATAATTATTCACTGGATTTTTGCATAGCACAGGAACAAGCTACCGAGTTTAAAGCAAACAAAGTCAAGTATTTTTTCAGCCATCACATAATTACGCTGTAGGACTCACTGTCACCAGACATGGTAAAGGTGAGGAATGAAAGTGCATTCAAAAAGCAGAAGAAGGTTGCATTAGCAACGTGCCTGTCCATTCATACTTCAGTGGACCAGTAGCAGCCCTTTTCATTTGGGGAAATGCTGCCAGGTCATCATGGTCACAAAGAATAAATCTCAAAGCTCACAGCTGACCCCTTTGCCTGTGCAGTGCTTCTTAACAACTTGCAGAGGCATCAGTTCAAGTATGACTCACATGGAAAAATTTTACTTTCAAATCCCTGGGACATGTTTCTGCTGTACTTAGCATTTCCAAAATATCATGGCCATTATAATCCCATTTCGTGAGCAGCTCATTACAGCTTCTTGTTTTTATAAAGTATTTTCCATTATTTTCTGTGTGTTTCCCATATCACACTGGAAGGTAAACAACCTGTTATTGCCTGAGAGAAACAGTGTGTTTACTGTTACAGCTCTTTAATTCAGAAGACAACTTCAAGATGTGTTACTTTCAAGGGGAATCAGATGTCAAGGTAACCTGACAACAGGTACCCTTCATTCTCCCTTTTCAATATATTATGAATAGTCTCTTCAGCCATAAAGTTTTGTTTTCTACAATAAAAATATTGCATCTTTTCTCTCACATTATACCAGAATCCATGTGCTCAGTCTGAATCACAAATTTGTAAAATGTGGCATATTTACAGCTTGACTCAATGTAGCAGCTCAATTCATTATTTTAGGTGAAATTATTCTGGTTACATAAAACAAGGAAACATCAGTGGATGAGGAAGCAGGTGTTATATCTCTTCCTGTTTCACTGTAGAGACAGCAAGAAAATATTATCAGCATGGCATATTCCTAAATATAGCTGATTCCATACAGCCACTGTCCTTTGCACCGAGATCTGTGAGGCTGCAAACTGCTGAGACAGTGCTGCACAGCTTGTTTCAGTTTTTCTTTACTTTAAAACAAATAAAATGACAATACCAAAGAAAACAGCACACAGAGGACAGATGAAAACAGGGCTGCCAACGTGCTATTCCCTCTTCCACTATCCACAGAAGGTCTTTACACTCTTGGATTAAAAAGATATCCAGTTCCAGGCTGGAAGCCACCAGCAAGTTCTAGGATTTGACATGCTGTAGGTGCTTGAGTTTGATTTTGCTGTTTTTAAGAACTCTGCAGTGAGTTCGATTTTTGCAGATTGTAAGAGAAAGAGTAGTGACAGAAAGATATTAGACTTCCTTTGAAATCCTTGCAGTTTGTTCTTTAAGCAAGTTCATCTACTCCAATCCAAACTTGCTTTAGCTCTAAAAACTGTAAAACATTGGCTTGCTATAACCAGGAGCCATTTGTCTATTGCATTTGTGATTTATTTAGAGACTTTCTTGGGGATTGAGCCTTTTGTATTAGCTAGAACACATGAACAAATCACTTCACGCTTTCCATAAAGATTTCCCAGTACCTGCCTGTGTTTCTTGAGAGGAACTGATTTGTGCCTTTGCCTTGGGTAAGCCACATTGGCTGGAGTAACAGCTGACAGAAGCACATTTCCTTCACCTGCACAGTAGTAGCACTTCATGTGTCTCATCACAGCAACACTGGGTCAGTGCAGTAAAAGGCTGTTCCTTGCACACTTTCTCTGACCATACCTACCTTTACAGAACTATGTCAGGCTTGCTCCGCAGTCATCTCTTTTCCTGTCCGACGGACAAAGTATAGCAGGGACCAGACAAGGACTTAGGCAGCAAAGTTAAGACTTGCTCTTGCTCTTCTCTGTCCCTTTTCCATACACTTCTGTCCAAGGTGTAGTGGCAACCTTACAAGCCAGAAGCTTCCCTAGCGCATCCCATATTATACCCAGAAAAACAGGACATATTCTTTCAGTTGTCCCATGAACTAACGAGCCTTTCACTACCAAAATTAGGCCTTGCAGTTTACCTTCAGGGTCATCCTGTGCCATGTTAGAAGAATTAACTGGATGATTTCAAAGCTGTTCCTGGTTCTAGCTGTCTCCCAAGACTGCAGACTGAATGGAAGTTATCTTTTTTTTCTATACTTGTACAGATATATCTTGTACAGCTTAATAGTAGATTAAATTTTAAGGGTTTCATATGTTTGGGGTTTTTTTCTGATGATAGTAGAAAATCTAGGGTCATTCAAGCAAAACCAGAACAGACTGCATGCTGCTTCTGGCAATCCTCAGACTTCAAAAGAAAGTGAAAAACAACAGAAAATCCTATCATGCATCTACTCATTCTTCTAATAGTGTCAGTGGCAGAACGCTACCTTCCTGGCCCTCCGTATCTGCCCAGACATCTAGCTCTAAGTTATTTCTATTACTGTGTAAGTCTGCAGAGCTACATTTGTAATATCACAAGTGCCTTTTTAAAATTTTCCAAGCTTGTGTTCATCTGCAAGTAAACATAGGATAGCTCCTTTACTTTTCATCTTTGCACACTAATTGATTGTACAAATGTTTAAACACAGCATGGTAACACTTGCTGATAAATTCGTGGAAGAAATATCACCTGGAGACAATGACTAATGTCTGCTTCATGCGTTTCTGCCCTACATTCTACCATACATTTAGGCGGGAGAAGATATCATATGGATTAAGTTAGTAACACTCATCCTCACATTTTCAGAGAGTGCATCCCCTTAAATCATACCTCTTTGGACCCTGACAGACTTTCACACCTAGTCTTATTTCATGCTGGAACTTTCCAGGGACACATTAGTCGTGCTTCACAAATCACCATGTTTGCTAGTGAATGAAACACCCTAAGCAAGCATTACTTAAATCCTTGAAGGAATTGGGAGCATTTTACACTTCTGTTGGTGGTGAGCTAAAGGGCCTGTCTCCTTGAGGCTTCCACCATATGTTTTGTTCTTAAAGTAAGTATCTTAATAAGGCAGTCACAGAAGATTTTGATTAGTGTAAGGTTCCCATGATATCTTTATCTCATAATATCTTTCCTCTACATTTTTCTGCAGGCTTTTTTTTTTTGTCAAAGCAGTGCTAATTAGGGACCCTAATAGGGTTTTTTTAGCCAGTTACTTCTTCTTTCAGTTCACCAAAAACATATCTCCTCTCTCCAGTTTAATGTGTTAATATCTAATATAGAAAAAAATATATAAGCAGCAAGTGTCTCTCCTGCATAGAGTGTAATGTGCCTGATATCAAAGATCAGGCACATATGACTTTATCTAAACAGTGTAAACTAAGCTACCCCTCTGAAAAAAAAAGGCTTTTATGAGTCAATGTATGAAGCTTTTAATCTGGAAATTAACTTTGAAATGAACCCTGAAAACAGGAGAAAATCAAGAGAAGTCTCAGAGACAATAGAGTCTTCTTCAGAATGATGTGACAACTTATTTCACCTCAAATAGGTTACTACCATCCTGGTTGCCATACGATTTTCAAAACACTTTTGAGACTTTGGGCTGTAACGTTATCAGCCTTCAAAGAGCTGAGTTCTGGAAAAGCATCATCCATCCTGACTGCTGGCTTTATAAGGCAGGTGGAATGAACCCAGGCAACACCAACCAGCAGGTAATCAAAGTAATGTTCTCAGGTAATAACCCAGCAGAGCATGAGACAAAAGCCATGCTGAAGCAAGTCTTATCAGCTCCAGGAACACTGAAATTAGTAACGTTGCAAGCAAATTTGGCCAGGAGACCATTTATTCCAGCTCATTGGTTTTGACTGTCTTTTCCAGAAGACCTGGCTCCTGAAGTCTGCAGAGGCAGTGTAGGTCAATGGTGTTCTGATAGGGATGAGTATGGGTTTTGTGTAACCTGAATAATTTGTTGGAAACAGGGATAGAGTGTCCCACCATGAGGTGGTGCATCGTGATGTAAGGGAATGTCATATGGCCATATCACCACAGGAGAACCCAGGATGATTTGGGCTTAATTTTGCCAGTTTTTTCTACAGCTTCCAAGGTGCCTGTGCAGAAAGTGTCTTTTTTTCCCCGAGGAGTGCAGCCTGTATTCCTTAGTGTGACAAGGTATGTCAGCTAGCTGTTATTGATACAAACTTCCTACACAAGGGCACAAGGTCTTCTAAGCTCCCTCTGTTCTTGGAGGAGCAAGATAAATACCTCAAGAGGGCAGTAAATCTCATCTGAAGACAGGCAATCTCTGGAGCTTCTTATCTACTAACCATGAAGGCGGAGTGGACTACCGACTTCAACAGATAGCTATGCTTTAGACAGCTAAACACGAAATTGATTTGGCCTATGTCCCATTGTGCACCCACGTAACACAGAAGGGGCAAAAGGGCTGTTTCCATGTGAGTGTCCACACACTGCCTTCTGCACCCAAGCAAGGACAACTTGAAGGCAGACAATGGTTTGGCCTTCCAGTTCTCACTGAAATGCCAGTTCTCCCTGTTTTCTTGTGGAATTATTCTGTCTCTGAAGACAAGTACACAACAGAACTATCAGGAAACCATGCAAAAACAGAGCTAAATCTCTGGCCCACACAGCTAAATAAGTTTCCTGATCTTAAAAAAGGATCAGGTAGATTAATTTTAGCAATTAAAATTCTCTTCTTTGGTGTGACAGAAGGAACAAGTACATTCCCCGTACTGGGTGAATAATAGTGCCTTTCAAACTTATGGGCATCTTTAATTTTTATTTCATCCATTCAAACAGAACAGCTCACATGCCTAAAACGAAACCTGTGAGCTAGGAGGCATATCATCACCATTGTCTCCACGGTGCTAAGCTGGGAAAATACAACAAACATACAGGTAACCAACTCAGTAAAGCAAATGACAAAGAAGAGAAAACAAATCAGTGCCGCTTCATCAGGAAGCCTGGATGTTGCAGAAATATGTTTTTGGCTGTTTGCTGTGTAAACTGCATGGTCATTGTGAACTAGCATGCAGCATAGCTTTTGTCTACCCTTAAATACGTTCTTTGTCACCTTAACAAAAGCCACAGCTGTAAACAGTTTATGGTGCGATTGCTTGATCAACAGCCATCTGAATAAAAGTAAGATGAGCCTGCCTTTGGTGCCTCAACAGCCCTCACCTCTGCTACAAAAATGCTTTTTAACTGGCTGCAGACGGGCTTCTTCACAAGTGTTTCTAATTCAGCTAAACATCTTGATAGGAAATGTAATAAATTACATGTATGGCACTGTCAGTAGACTTTTCAACAGACATAACATGAGTTCTTATTGAAATAAAATGAGAACCTTGGAGAAATTTCTGAGCCTATAAATGTTCACCTTCGCCTACAATCCCACTCACAAAGACGTTTGAGAAATCTTTGATGATCCCACCTAACATGTGATTGGTGAGAGAGGGAGACTCATAGGCTGTAATTTCCCTACACCTTGGACTGTAATCTTCCCGCATTTTCCACAAGTGATTCCACTTACACATTTCAGAAGTGATAAAACGTATCACAAATGAGCTATTGTGTCCATTTCCTGAATACTCATCTCAGGCTAGGGTAAAAAAATTTCTGTTTGCACTTTGGTATTTATTTCCAGGTGTATTTATTTCTCTGGTAGGCATTTGAGATCCAGGTGCTGAAAAGATGCATGCATGTACTTAACATTATATATGTGAGTACCACCATTGATCTCAGCAGGACTACCCTTTGTCTGAAGTCAGTCAGAGTACTCATGTCTGAAGCTGGGCAACTAAATTAAACCCTTTCAGGATCAAGGTTAAAGCAAACATTTTTTTCCCTCAACAGTGGTGAATGAAAAAAAAAATATTTCCTTTTCAGAATTAGTATTTTCTTTTCTTGATGCTTTCATTACGAATAAAGCTATCTCAGTTCAGAGACTAATTCTACTCTATTTTTCCTGCAGTTGTAAAATTCCCTATTGGAATTTTTGTAAAACTCAGATCTTCTTGTTTTCACTGCAAACTCTGCTACCTTTGCGGTATTGTATGCTACCACGTAGCCACATTTTAGGGGTGTTGATCGGTTTCCTGAGCAGTTAAGTATATCTACTGCATGTGGTTCTTTTCTATTTTATGGGATTCATATGCCACACTACTCACTTTTATGCCTCTGGTTCTTCGTTAAGGAGTGTGATTAACATCTATCATTGTCAAATTTGCATTGAAATAGAAACCACTGCTTTGAAGCATCACGGAGTTGAACTCTGTGTTCTGGAACTGATGTGATTCTACACACACCACTCATCCTAACATGGTTTCAGGTTAAGGCCAGTTGCTGCATATCTATAACTCACAGTTTTATCCACCCTTTTGACCTCTCCGGAGTGCTCCTTCAAATCTTCATTCTTGTGCTTTATCTTGTAGGTCAGCTAAGCATTCTCAATAAGTACTGCCAGACCATATAAACAGTAATAAATACAAAAACAACTAGGCAACTTACTTCAGTCGAAGTGTTGCTTATATTAAACAGGAGGAACAAGACTGAAGAAAAAGCAGGTTATAAAACAAGAAGAACTTGTACTCATGTCCACCTTAAACTAAGATGGGATACCCAAGGAAAAGCCTGGTTTCTTCAGACTGCACAGAAGTGTGAGAAGCAATTCCACAATAGACCTATGGATAGAATGGGATGTTTTTGCAGGTTGTTGTCCTTTCCACATGTTGCTTCTCGTAAAGCCACATTTGGTGATAGTCAAAGAAGCAGCATTTCCTCAAATAATAGCTCATATATGCCATTTACACTTCAGAATTGTTTAACCCTAAGGTGTCCTACCTCCACTACCTATTCCTGAGCAAGGTTTTCTGGTCATTCTACCAGCAACCAGCAATTAAGTACATGTGTTCAATCAGCAATCATTCCAGTAACTCAAGCACAAGCCAGTATCAACAAAGTAAGCAATGTAGTCCAAATACCTGTTTTTATACATATATATCATTCTGTGGATTCTAATACTAATTCTAACTTCCTATACTTCCTTTCCAGCCAAAAAAGTCCTTTTCCTGTGTTCACAGAGAAAATATTATCAACTGCATAATAAACTTGTGATGGCATTCTTTAAGAGTGACTGAAATTGGATGTCCTAAAACCGTAGATAGATTGCATTAGAGCCATTGTTTTGAAATTGCTGAATCAGTTTAGTCCTTTCAAATGATGACCGAAACAAGCAGCATTAAGCAGAAAGCAAATACAAGCAAAGACAGTTGAATCAGTAGAAACAAGTCAAGGAAATAGTTTTTAGCCTGTTTCCTGAGGAAACGTACTTGTATGTGCATCTGTTCATCTGCCTGTTCATACCTCTGAGTCCTGATACTCTTCTCATTGCTTGTTGGTTTTACCCAATGTGCAAAGGACATAGTGCAAAATACCTTCATGCATTTTCTGGAAAGAGACAGTCAAGAAGAGGGGAGAAAGCAATGAGGCAGAGGCTACAGACTGCACTCAACCCCGACCTGTCCTCAGGGAGTCCACATGGGTGAAAGATATCACAAACTTCCCAAAGAGAGGAAAAGCCTTGGTCAGTATTTACACTTCAGAAGGCATCAGACAACCCAGCTTTGAGGCATAAATTCACAGGTGCCCCGTCCTATTTCTGCTGTTCCTCCTGGAACTAATTAATGATCCATCCATTAATTATCATCAGGAGTGCTGATCACTAGCATCAAGTTCACTACAACCCATACAGAGGCACATATAGAGTGATTCACCAGTTAACAGTTAGGAATACACTTGTACACAGTATTTAAACATTGCTATGATGTTAGTAGTAAGAATAGTCGTAATAGTACTTCAGAATTGCATATTTGTTTGTTTTCCACGACAGATTACAAAAAGGATACAGAAAACGCATAAACATTTTTATTTCTCTTTTAAAAATGAGGCAAATGGGGCATGGGGTGCCAGTAACATATAGAGGTGAAAAGAGATCCCAGATCCCACTGGCTCTAGCACTACCTTCTATTTGGTTATGTTACCAAATGACAGCAGGTCCTGGAGCAGTAGTTGGTAAATACCATCACCCCAGAACCCACACCGGGAAACAGACACCCGGACAGTTTTACTGATATCACTCAGTATCAAAGCAAATAGTAGGAGTGGAAATGCTCACCTCTGCCTCACCTTCCAAACATTAGACCATGCTCCTTTCTCCTTACCCATGTTCTCAGCTTTATAAATCCACGATATATAAAATTGCCAAATCACCATACAGTTAAGTGATTCCAGGTTCATATTACAGCATGCATTGTGGTTGGGAAAACATTTTCGAATACTGTTTAAACTTACAATAACTCTTCAGAACCTGTTTTTATATTTGACTATGGCCTTTTATCTCTTCCTAGTGCAGAGAGGGACCTGACTCCATTAATCTGCAACTGATTTGTGTGATGGCAACATTTCCAGCTGCACAAGTGCTGTAACATCTACACCTAAATTAGCTCATGAGTCAACATATCTAGTTGGGTTATTACATGTATTGCATCAATTATCTACAAATGAAATACAGCTGCGTTGTCTGTTGCACCATTTTAAAACATCCACTTAACGAGCCTTAGAGCTCAAAAAGATCGGGAGCATTTGGTGACAACAAATAAAAAGGAAACCTGATCTAGTCCTGTATTATCCAGCTGTAATTTTTTATTTTTTTTTTTAGTAGAACCTAATCAGGTGTTTACCATAAACATGGGCAGTACTTTTAGTTTATTTGCTAAATAGGAGTTGGACACAGGAAGCATGCCTGGGTCACAATCAAAGGCTTTCACTTGCAAAACAAGGTCACCCAGGTCTTTGTGACAGACACTTGCATAAAAAAATGCTTCTTTTCCAGCAGTTCAAGATCAGGCTGACATTTTGATGGATCCTCCTTAATCTTTTTCACATTTTCTTTTACTAAACGGGGCAGCATCAGCACGGCCTGGCAGTTTCCTCCGCTTCTGGGAGGAGAGGGAGCAGGGGAATTAGAGGGGAAGCACAGGATCGGGGGCTGGGAAGTTGTCTCCATATTTTCAGCAGTTGAAAGAATCTCTGGAGAGCTCCCAAATTGCCTGTATACTTTTTTATGTGCAGCGTGTTGGGCACCTGTTTTCAATTGCATCTTCAGATCAGAAGATCCTCCTATTTGGGGTCTGCAAGCCTGGCAGTAGCGTATAAAATGTCCCATGCATATGGCTGTCATTTCGGTTTTCTTTGCAAATGATTTCTGTTCCGTGTGTAGGTGAGAGGCTTGTTTGAGGCCTGCTTACATCATACATATGGAACTTGATCCCCACTGTAGGAAATGCGTACGGAGGGCATTTGTTTAAACTTTTGGTCGGTGGGGGTCATTCTCATTGTAAATGGATTTTCACTCATAAACTATGTGAGATTAGTTTAAGTCCTCACTGGAGACCCCAGCTTTGCAGAAATCATGGCACATGAAAGCAAGATGACTTCTCGTTTGAGCTTGTCCCCGTGCAACTTCCAGATGCTGGCACATCGGCCAGCAGCTTTTGCACGACTATTTATCACAGCTGCCGCAATGAGGGTTGGGGGAATTCCATGTTACAAGAAACTGTGATATACCCATTCCTGGGAAACAGCAGTTTCAAAGAAGTAGGATCACCAGAAGGAAATTGACCCTTCTGCTCACACGAAGGTGGCCTTATTGCCCCTTATTTTGTAAATCCCAATATCGGACCTGGAGACGAAACCATGTTGTTGGGTTAAAACCTGAGTGCAATTTCAAAGACCCATGTTTGCAGGACTCTGGAGGCCAGTGCTTGCCCGCGGTCATCACTGAGGTATAGTTTGGGAATGGAGGTCAGTCAGCTAAAGGAGGTGGAAGAGAAAGAAGAAGGAGAAAAAACCCTTTAAGAGAAATGGGTAAACTATGGGTTAAAAAGGCTGTTCATTCACAAAATGTCACAATAAACAATAAACTTGCCTGAAGAAGCAAGTTAGCACTCCTCTTCCCCCAGGGAAGTACACAAGATGAAAAAGTGACCTGAGAAGATGTGGGAGCCTCAGTGACCAAAAAAGCATCCCTTTCTTCCCGGTGTGCCATTCGGCAGCACCCCAGGACCTACAGATGTCCCAGGGAAAGACTGCTGCTGTGGTGCCCAGAGGTCATGTCTGGAGGAGGCTGTCACATACACTGGAGCCTCTTCCTAGGTCTCAGAGACCTCAGTGTCCACACTGCAAAGCAAGTCCCTCCAAGGCAAATGTCTCCATGCTCCCAGCGGCAGCCCCTGTGACGATGTCCACCCACCAAGTAGCTGAACTGGCTTCTCGTAAACAACATTTTTTTAACTAATGAGGCCATGAGTTGGTGGGACCAGTGAGAAGGTGTGGAAAAAAAACCATGCTGGGATTCAGAAGTACAAGAGAATTTAGTTGTCACCCTCCAAAATGACCAGCACAGAAGGCCAGCTCGGTGGCTTTCTTCGTGAGATGTGTAGCCTTCCACCGCCTGCGCCAAGCTCTTAGCTCACCTCGCAGGGTGCCCAGACTTCTGCGGGGACCCCAGGGCCACAGCAGGGCCTCCAACCTGCCCCTGGCTGCCTGCGGTGCTCAGGAGGGGGAGACTGCCCCAGGAGGCCCAGGGCTGGCCACTCACACATGGAGGAGCAGGCAAAAGCTGCTTCCCTTGGCGCTCGGGTGAAGTTTTGGTTTATAATATCAAAACATCCTTGACGCTTAGATTCCTCTGGACAAAGGCTTTCACACTTGAGACCCCCAGTGTTTTCCTTCCCATTATCATGATTACAGAGCATGTAATCCCCCTTCTCCTCTTTTTTTTGCCTTCATTTGATCTGTCATCAAGGAGCTGTTTTCTTTGCTCCCCTGGCCGCTGTGCCCCTCCCAGCCCTGGCCATCTCTGGGAAACACACACAGGCACACATGGCCTTTACTGTAGGGCATCTCTCAAAGAGAGGAAAAAAAAACAAGATCAAAAAGTCACAAGTGTAGCAGATGTCAAGTGGTCCCTCAAGACCTCTACTTAACCCCTTCCTCAGGCTTTGTTGGACCTTGACAAGAAATCAATCAGAAGGAAAAACAAAGCTTTTCTAAAACTTTACTGTGTTTTATTATAAATCAAGGCTCAGTTTATATATCCCATTGCCTTGCTCGACTACAGGAAACATTTAATGAAGCCAGAGTTGGCTTAAAACCCTGGCTATGAACCTACTTATTACTAATTGGGGTTGTTTATGACTTTATGTAATAAAGTTTGACATTGCAAACTGTGAACACTTTTTACAGTACTTCCTTCTCTTTCTCCCCCTGAAATGTCATCTAAAACCAGGTGTATGAAATGTCTGTGCAGCAGTTAAGCAATCAATGCCTCTTATCTAAATGACAGAGATGTATGGGGCATTTAAAGCCTAATGATTATAAATGGGGGAGAAAATAAGCGTGGAGGAACTTTTCCATCTTTTTTCTCTAAGTACAGTATGCCTTGGAAATTTATCATATTCTCCGCAAGCCACCTCAGGATTGCCTACAACCCCTTACACAATGAAAAATTGCAAACCTTTTTGCAGAGGGAAAATATCTTCTCAAATTGCAGCTTTGTCTACAGTTTGGGGAACACTGCCCAAGTTAAAACTGAAAAAATTGTAATAAAAAACACTAAGTCAGACTGAAAAGGTAGGAAGGTCTGAAAACAGTTTGTTGGAACAAACCATTGAAAAATTATTTTCCTGTGAGCACAGTAGGTTTTCAAGGTCCTCTGACTGGGTTTTTTTTTTTCCCACCTATGTACTTTATTCTGAGTCAGTTTTGGTTTTCAGCTGCTAGTTCCAGTTCTGCAACCAGTTCTACCTTGGCAGACCTTTTCACCTAGGCAGAGATCCTGTGAGGGCTTTTCATCTTTGTACAAGACATAACTCCCTCAGTTAGATCAGATTGCAGGATCAGGACCTGAGCATGAATACATCCAGTCCTCACAGGAAATGCTTGACTCGGCCAAAGAAGTGTAACTCAAGAAACAACACTCTACTTCATATGGAAAAAACAACTTCACCAAATATACTCGTCTCTAGCATTCTGCCACCACAACCAGCAGCTACAAGGAAAGGTGACATTCATTCCTTCTCTGACATGCCAATCCTCTGCCAGGATCATTTTGGAAGAGTAAAAGTACAACGGAATTCTGCACAGGCACAGAGGTCTGTAATTATGGCTCTTCATGCATGACTGGCATCTTTACTGTATATGATGCAGTTTGATCTTTATCTGCCTGATTACAGGCACAAGAAGAACAGGGGCCTGACCTTCATCTCTACCTTACAACCCCCAGTGGTGTGGGGAGTTTCAGCCCATGGTCTGTCTTGTCACTAGCGATTCAGCCACTTTCCAAGCCACAGTAATGGAAGTTTCTGTCCAGAGGCTGCAGCACACGTACATTTTGTCGGCTCATGCGTCTCAGCCTTACGCCCTCAGAGGACCTCAGCCACACCAACACGTACAAACCAAGCACACATGCACAGTAGGTTCAATGCCAGATCTACCTTCAGCAGGTCTGCATAAGTCAAACCCTCTCCCCTTAATTTTTTCCTCATAACTGGTGTCCTCTAGCAAGCTCTGCCTTGCCTGCTGGCTGAGGAGAATGGACTTCATACATCAAGGCGTATGCTGGGAGAGATACCCAGCTAGAGGACTGAAGGTGGAAACCCAGAACACGTGAGCTAGAAAGGACTGGATCCAGCATCATGGACCCAAAATGCCAGAGGACACAGGGTGACATGCAAAAGGGACAGACCATTGTTGACACACAAAATCCGAGCCGAATGTAACAGCCACAGGACAAAAGCAGACACCATATTCAAGGGCAGACAGAGTGGTGCATACCTCTGTGAACATCCAACTCTGCATGAGCTCTGTGCCAGGGTTGGCAATTCTGGGATGGTCTTATAAATGTGTCTAGGGATCTAAGCATGTGACTGCAGACTCACTGGGATTTTCAAACAAGTCTAAGCAGGATAGATGTCTGGCATCAAATTATCCTAGGTCTTCAGCTTCTAATTTGTCTTGGTGTGTCTGAAAAGTTCAGAAGCATCTATCTATCTCCTTCGAAGTCTAAATACCTTTGAAATGCTGGCATTTAAGTTGGGGTCTATGGAACATTGCCCTGTTACGTACTTACCTGAGTGCATTCAAAATGCTTCTAGTTAAGACAAACAGGGCCAAATGGTCTTTTTTTTTTTTTCTCTTAAATTATCCTAAAAACTGCTGGAACATAGCTGGGATCCTCAGTGCAATCCTTCATATAACATTATATATTATTCACTTAGGTCCTTTAACTAAGGAGTTTCTTTCTGTGTCATTTATAGATAAAATACTATGAAGTCAAGTCAGCTTCTCTTTTTTCCTGATGTCCAAACAGGATAAAAATATAGTGCAGGTGTAATTAATCTTTTTAAAGCCGTTCACCTTTCTCTAAGTACCTCCACTATAGCATAAGGGAAAAAAGAGAAATGGCCTTCTCTAGTGCTACAGGATTTCTCTCTTTAATCAAAAGCATTTGATGGCTGATCATTAATAACATGTTTGTCAGTAACTGCAGCCTGGTTCAAACACCATTCTTTGAACTGGAGTATCGTATTTGGGTACATTGCAAGTCCACAGTGATTTTTACACAGCGTTTTATTTTACCTTTTCCTTGTGTCAAGAGATTCAAGTTACATACGAACTGACAGGCAGATGCAATAGATCCTCTGCAGAGAATGATGGTAGGCAATGGGTTTTGTAACTTTTCAAAGTGGACTGCCATATTTCAAGTGTCTAACCTGGTGATGAATCTGCTATCATTTACCATTAAATGCTTTGGTCTCTGCCTTCAGAAATGCTGGGGTTTTTTTTAGCCTTGTCATGAAGTACTAAGAATGACCAGCTTTGCTTTTATTAAAATCCATGCCAAAACTATAACAGAATTCAGCACAAGCAGGACAAAACCCAAAATAAACCTATGAAATCATGTCATATGGCAACCTAGTCATAACCTGGAAGAGATATCATTGTTACGAACATCTTCCACAGCCAGTGGAAGTCTGTAAGAATATCGAACTGATTATGTCTGGCAGTTGAATAGCAGCAAATAAATATTTAACAGTTTGAGGAGATGTAGGTTTTTGTGCCAGACCCACACAGGGTATCAGTGTTTGATCTTTGAAAGAAAAGAATTATTCTTTGTTGGGGGGGGGGGGGGT
>VYXH01008840.1:230753-256837 GCA_013397275.1 Burhinus bistriatus
GGGGGGAGATATGAAATTTTGCAAAGATTTCAGAGAGTTTGAGATTGTTTTGGTTTGTCTAATGTCTCTGATATTGGCATACACAATGCAGAGAAATGACAGATTGATGGTCACCACAAATATCAAAGAATATCACCTGCTGGCCCAAATATGGCATACCCTTATGGTATCAGGTTCTTCTTGTGCTTTTCATAACGGTTTACTTAAAAAGGTCAAGCTAGACTGAGAATCCCAGTGAAATTCAAACTCTGCATTTAACAAGGAATCTAGTAAGATGTCCTGAACAGGATAAGAAAACTGTATTTTGAGGACTGGAGTAATCCCAAAAGAGTCTTATCCTGACCACAGATGAAATACAACAGACCTGGTACTTTATTCATGGTTGAGCAATATTTTACTCTTTTAATTATAAATCTGTTTCTCAACTTTTCAAGGAGTAGCTCTATGTAAAAAGCATAGGCTTTGTGAGAGACACCACAGAGGAGTAGGAACAGTGGTAAATTCGCTTTGCACAATGTTTTATGTATAATTGCAATTATACTCAGAAATCTCTGTACAAACTCAGGAGCACAGAAGTCTTGGACAAAAATGCACATCTACTAGTAGCAATTTATTTGCTCACCTATCTCCTCTGTAAGGTGTATGAGGAACAAGGGAATATGATCTCCTTGAAGAGCAAATGGTTTCCTCATCCAGGTTCCCATTAGCATACAAACCATAACCTCATATTTCAGAATATCAGATTCAGTCCCACAGAAC
This sequence comes from Burhinus bistriatus, assembly GCA_013397275.1. Taxonomy (NCBI): domain Eukaryota; kingdom Metazoa; phylum Chordata; class Aves; order Charadriiformes; family Burhinidae; genus Burhinus; species Burhinus bistriatus. The sequence goes on from VYXH01008840.1 coordinate 231,513, forward strand.
AATATGCCACACCATAGCTCTTTGTCAACTCCTCTTTTCCAGAATGCCAAGAAGCTGTCCCGTTTAACATTGTGACAAGATAATAGCGTCATAGACTTTTCTCCTACCTCTGATGGAGGTGTTTGCCCTTCAAAGATTATTGGCTTTTTAGTGTATGCACACAAATAACTGAAAAAGAAGTCAGAGTCTAAGACAAATGTCTCCCAACTTTTAAATATCTCTTCTGCTGGGATAAAAAATAAATCAGCTTTTTGGTTACCAGGGTGCTTGCTTTCCTTCACCCGGGACAATGTCATGGTCGAGGCTGGAAAGAGATAATCTTTGCAGCCTAGAATCAGTCCTTAGACACTGTTTATTTATGTTTGACTCTAGTGAATGCAATTAGTCCCCCTGCTGTCCTAACTACTAAAATTGCATGCAGTTTATTCTGAAGAAAAATAATAGTCAGCTCCCTTTTGCTGGGCAGTAGACCTTTGCCTGCAGACAAAATACAGGCAGCATTAAGAAAAAAGGCAGCTTTTAGAGTTACACGCAAGAATTCACTTTTCAGCACACTATGCAACAAAAAGCAGAACCAACAGATAAGCATGTGCAATGAAAGGCAAAATGTTCTTACAGCATCCATCATCCCTGACAGGACACTTACAAAATCCACATCCCCTTCTTCCCTGTTCTCCTCTCCACCATCAGTCACTCACTTCAAGCCACAGGTGGAAACCATTGAAGTGTTCTTGAATTATTTGTTAGCATGTGATGTATGTAGTGTGTTTCTAGGTGAAATGGGTTCTGAGAAGCAGCTTCTGAAGGATGAGTCAGCCTTTCACCCTCTGTGATAGCCCCTCAGGAGGGTATTGCTTTGCCATGTCCCTGCATTAATGCCAATGAGAAGATAGGAGGACTGGGGTCAGGAGACACTGTAGACTGTTCTGCTTAATTGACACATGTCAAAGCAGTGCCAGAGACTGACTGCAGCATCAGGATTGTCTACTGAGAAATACAATACAGGGAATTATAACCAGGTCACTGATTTGGCTTCATGTTTTTCCCTGAAGTGGTTAAAATCTGGCAATGGGTGACAATTCATCCCATAGTGTGTGACAGAAGCGAAGGTCTTCAGAGGCAGAAGCAGGCGGCAACTCAGTCGCCAAAATAACTTTCTGATGGGTCAGTGTGGAATGCTTTAGTCTAGTCAGCTGGTCTCTAAATGAGTTTAGCTGCCTTCTCTCTTACCATTCATTTGGATTCAGGGTCCAGATCAGTCCCTATCACAAGTTGTGGCCCCTTCAGCTCTTGGTCCCCTTCCCTCTGGAAAGAGTTAATGATTCTGTGGGTGAACAGCGAGAAAATTCGAGCAGAGTGGTCTGGCATGGTAAGCAGCTCTCCTGAGAAGTCATTGTAGTTTTGCCATTTAAATCTTCAGAAAACTTTGCAAGCAAATTGCAAACTTTGGCAAGTGAACAATAATCTCTATAATGTAGGACAAGTTCCTGTCACAAAGACCCCAGTCCAATCTGATTTTGTGATAAGAGCTATCCTGTTTGGACTGAAATCCATTCAGGAGAAAAATAATAACTTTTTCTTGATTAAATCCTTAAGAATTACAGAAAGAAATATTTAAATATTCATTCCTATACCTAATCACAGGATAAGGTTCAGCAGAAACATTTTCTTTTTTTTTTTAATTTTTAATTTTCATTTTTAAGCAGAAATCAGTTTTAACCTTGACAATACCTGATGGGATTTTCTCAGAGTAGCAATGGAAACGTTATCAGAAATGCAGTGAAGCTTCAAATTCTGTGGCATACCCTACTATGCCAAAAGAGTCCTCACCAGGCTTGTGAATTTAGGTATAGTGGCTGCCAGCGGATTAACAGTGCTGGAAAGTATCTACTTCCAAAGCAGGAAACATGGCGCCTGTTAGTATTAGCTCTACCTTGGACCTTCATCTGGAGCTGACTGAACCAGCTGCGTGGGGAAGAGCACAGCTCTGTCTCTGTGACTGTGTATCTAATCCTGGCTCTCCTGGGTCTGCCTCGGACATACCAATTACTGCTAACTGTGCGTGGACACTGACACCTGTTCCTTGGAAACTATGGTGATGTAACCAAACCCATTTGTGTTCAGATTGTGAAAAAACTGTTGGTGCTGCTGATCGAGACCTGAAAATCTTAATTTTCCATAACTGCCTCTTTAACAGTTGTTTTCAGCTTGGTTTTTTGGGGATTGTTTGTGGTTGTCACTACATCACCTTAAAATCTTACAATCAGACATACATGTGTAGAAATGGCCAGATATCACCTTAAAATCTTACAATCAGACATACGTGTGTGGTAACGGCCAGGAATCCTGAAACACTGTTTTGAGGGTTAGAAGGGACAGTGTACATGGAGCAAAAGAGTAAAATCTCTGCCATAGACTGAGTTTGCCCTCTCTCTATCTACGCCTAGAACTGGACATGGAGTTTGAAACAGGTTCATTTTTGCTGGTGTGTGAAATTGAAAACTGAGAGCATTGAAGGAAAAAAAATCCAAAATTAAAAACAATAATCACACCAGCTCTTGGACATGAAAGATAACATATTCAGCAGCTGCATGTTCTTCAGGTTGCACCAAAACAGCTGCAAAATCACTGTGTGCTTGGGTAAGAGCAAAATCCAAAAAAAGAACAGTTTGCATCTTAACCATAACGTACACAGGCCACCACATACACTACAGCAACACTGTTCAGCAGCAGCCAGCTAGAAGAAATCAATGATTTCCTAGAAAAGCTCTAGACAAATTTTAAACACAAAAAAATACTGGTTTCACGAGGTTACTTTTCAACAGTTATAATAAATTTTCTGACAAAATGATAGGCCTGTGCATTGACAAACTGCATAAAAATGACTGACTTCTGCAACAAGCGAACTCCACAGGACCCAGCTCTTCCTCTGGAGAAACAGCAAAGGATACAGCTGCTCCAAGGATAGTGCTTCAGCAGTCTTCCCTGCATGCAGTAAGGAACTCTGGATGAGACTACAGAGTTTATATCACTTATACCCAACTGCCAAGCACAAGCAAAGCTGGCACTCAACCAGTTTGCAAGGATAACAGTACAGGGAAGAGTAGAAATCACAGAGGGAATGGACACATATAACTCTGCAGAAGGAAAAGCATGAATAAAAGACAAAGGAGGTAAATGAAGGGCTGGAAAGAATCTAAGGACAAACTCATATAAGGTAGAGATTTGCAAATGCACAATTCTATCATTTTACTGGAATGGGCAGATCCTAAAAGATTTCTTGTCTGGCTCACAAGTACACCACACCTACAGGTGGGAAACAGTGTAAGGCAGCATCCTGTGTATAAAAAAGCATAACACTCTGGATGGAAGCACTTAACTCATGATATTCAGACATCTACAAGAAAACATCAAACTAGAAAACTGTAGGTTCTCTATATAGACTAAAAATGAACCTTTTCAAACTGTGAGGGGAAATGCAGAGGACGATTTAAGCTACAGAAGGAGACAGTGCAAATATACAGCAGCAACAACAAGCATGGGCTGAGTATTGGTAAGACCCCTACCACCACAGACTGCCTCCTTTTCACAGACTAGTTATTCAGACTGCTGGGCAGCAACAACAGCCTGTGCTGTCACAGACAGAAAGCCTGGAAGCCCTCAGCAGCCCAGTATCCGAGGCCAAGCAGACATCTCTTACCTGAGGACAGTTTGTGCAGCTCAGCAGAGAAAGGACTCCTTTCACATTCCATTTTTACCATACGGCACACATTTTAAGGGCAAAAACGTGGCAGAAGAAACATCAGACAGACATAGACAAATATGCATGGCCAAAGAAGGTTATGAGAATGAGCTAAAGACTTCCCAGAAGTAAAGCCTGGAGATCCTTTCACAAGAAAACTATGTAGGACTATATGTAAATACATAAATCACTGCAATGCAGTGATGGATCACTATGTATTTATGTGACATTACAAATGCATTCCCTTTCACCAGTCAGAAAACCTAACCATGAACACATAGGATGGAGAGATGAGCACTGTTGTGAAACACGATCAGCAGAACCCAAGCTGATTAGCAACCAGAATCCATCAGGACAGGCTCTCACGAAATCACAGGCCCAGAAAAAACACTTTGTGATGACAACCTGCTGTCATCACAAGACTAGCACCCATTACATCAACCATGCCTCCTGCAAAAAATCCATCAGATTTTTTAAAGGGTGGAAGTACAGCTGAGGGGAAAACAAATTAACTCACAAACAAATAAGGGGGAGGAAGCATGCAGAGAGAAATACGACTTCGGAACATTTTGCATTAGTTGTCTGATGCTATCAGATGTAAGGACCACAATCAGAATGCTAACCAGGCTAGAAAGCCACAGGTATTGTAGTAAATTTTGCTATTTCAAATGAATGTGGCAAAAGGCTGTTATGATGGATAGCTTCCTGAAAGAGGTGGGAGAAGATAATACATGTAGCAACATGAAAACTCTGTTCAGAGGAAGTGCTTAACGAGACAGACTGTGGGAGCTGGAATAAAGGCTGAATGTTGCATTTTCTTGGCTGCTTCTCTTTCCTTATTATACATGACAGAAAATGGAGAATGTTGTTCCCACTAAGGGCAACAAATCTCCAGAGATCTCTCCAGGTACCTACTGGAACAGTTGTAATGCAGATTGCTTGTGTTGAGGTTAAAAGTTAAACCAAATTCTGACTTTAAACATATATTGGAAATATGCTTGGGCAAAACGAGTCCTCAGGGCTAGCTGATGAGTCAAATCATTAAGGTTCTGCTTGGAATAGTTCATAAAACAATTCCCAGTTTGGGCTTGACAAACTTCCTTTCTCACCTGTGGTTTTTGTTAGCTACGTTCTACCCTTCCAAGAACAAATCTGACTTTCTGAAGCTCTACTGCTTGTCATTATTAAGTGAAATGAAAAGCTTTTGTTAACCAGTTTGAGTTGTTTGACTGTGATGAAATAGTTTTGATTAGAGAATGTTTTATGTTACTTTCCAGAGTTTATTTTTCCTTTTAAAAGTAATATGAGACCATAGGTTAGATTTAGAGTTTTCTTAAGTAAAGTAGTTTGTCCAGAGGCAATAGATACTTGGGTGAAGGAAAAGCTATCTGTCTTCACTTGCATTATGCTTGCTGTTTGCCTTCTTCATAACATAAAAAGCATTTTACTTACTGTGTTTCCAATACCATCATCAGCCACAACTTGCCACTGACCCCTTTATGACAAGTACGTACTCTTAATGTGAGCTTTGTAATTTCCTGTGAAACAATAGAGCTGAACTACTTTCTGGTTCTGTTCTGAGGGGATTTATAACACCCCACAGGCAGCAAACACACATTTTCATAAGCTTGACATGGAAATGGAGAAACCAGGAGTGAAAAGTCTCTAATGAGAGCTGCACCCATCCTAAGCAGTACCATTCTGATCCAACCTGTAACACGAAGGGTGTGATTGACAAAACAGAAGCGACTCAAGACAGAACTGGAGGTTTATGTAGGATATTTTTAAAGCTACACCATCTCCATTGCGGGCCGTTTGGTCCCTTAAAGAGTGATTAAACAGCATTACTGCAAAATAATGTTGATCGGGCATATCAAAAGCCAGGAAGCAACTGCAGATGAACACACTGAAAGAAACATTCAAATAGCAACCTCCCAAGTTTCATGGCACATTAAAGTTTCCATCGCGCAAAGGTACTTACTCCTCAGGGACAACATTTACGGGAAGTTGGAAAATACATGGCTTGAGGCCTGTGGATTCCTCTACCATACATAGAGGGAGAAAACAGAAAAACATTTACTTTTTGAAGACTTACAGCAGAGACTGAAAAAATAAGAGTCAGTTCAGATCAGGAAAACTATGCATAAACTAGCTAAGCATCATTACAGGTCTCTGTGAGAAGGATCCTTGGCCTTCAATATCTTCTGTTTCACAGACAAGGAAGTGATTGGCAAAGTAGTCTCTGGGGGTTGTAACAGTACCAAAACTAATGCTTCCTTTTCACATCCTGGCTGAAGACTCTCCTTCAAGATTTTTGAAGGCACTGCTTGGACAATAGTACTACTTCCACAAACTGTGGTACTGCTTTTGTGCTCCATGCACCAATATCATGGAATCAGGGAATCATGGAATTTTCAGAGTTGGAAGGGACCTCTAGAGATCATCTAGTCCAACTCCCCTGCTGATGCAGGAACACCTAGAGCACATGACTCAGGACTGCATCCAGGCGGGTCTTGAAAATCTCAAGAGAAGGGGACTCCACAACCTCCCTGGGCAGCCTGTTCCAGTGCTCTGTCACCCTCACCGTAAAGAAGTTTTTTCTTGTGTTTGAAAGGGCATGGGGAAGAGCTGATAATTTTATATTTCCATACTATTTACCTCTGCATCTGTTTTAAAAGAAAGGGAGCAGTAATGAATAATCAATGTGTATTTCATCTTTATGTATGCATTCTTATATAATTTACGAAACTGCTAATTCATACTTGATTTTTTTAATACAAAATCTCAGTTATTGATAAAAGTCAGACATAACTGTCCATTGATGTTTTCCAGAGTTAAAATAAGTTAGTAAATAAACACATTAAAAAAACTAATTCCAAGAAAAGCCTAATGTTTTTTATGTCAACAACCGTAGGCTGGTATGCACCCAAGAATGAATGAATGATGCTTGAAACCCCTGAGAAAAACAGACTGTCATTTAGTGTTCATTTAGTATTTCCTTCCATAGTCTGCAATCTCCCTAGCCTGTCCCAGGGAGCCATTTGCCTGTCTTGAAACATAAATCCAGGGATTACTGTTATTTTTGTCACCCGAGACTGTGCAGTGGTGAAACACACCAAAGTCTATGAAAGTGTCTGACATTTCTAGGGTACTAGAGCTTGCTTAATTTTGAATACGGACATAAGGGATTTATTTGCTTACCAGATACTTACCATTCCATTATAGTACTGGAAACTCTCCTTTCCTTAATGCTCATTCATTACAATAATCAAGTATCCTTAGCATTTGTTTAGTTGTTAAACACAATACAAAATGCTAAGCTGTCACAAAAATGTTTCTGTCATCTTTCATTAAAGATAAAAAAAGCTCTTACCAGCTGATCCTAGTGCCACCCGTACGTACATTTGTACCATTACCCCTCATACAAAGGGTGCCAAGCATTTCTCATTAATTACTGATTTTGCTTTGCAATGAACAAGGGGATCTTGCTAGGGCACAAAATCTTTATGTAGCCAAGCGAGAGGAAGAGGAGATAACGGATCTGAGACTAGTGAACTGGGTTGCTACCTTCCTTCTATCCCAGATTTTTGTAGACTAAAAAACTCACCCAGAAGCTTATGTTCTGCTCTGGGGAAGAGGAAGGATGTGGCAGTGGTACATCCTCCTCCCATCACACCCATTCAGAAAGCATGCACCTCATGTTTCGTAGTTCACCTTCCTACTGTGCCTGGAGATGTGGAGCTGGGACATGCTGTCATATTAAACGACAAAGAGAGAAACTAACTTCTGGATATTTTTTGGTTACTATTTTTAAGGAGGCAGGGGGGCGGTTATTGTTGAAACCCTACATAATAAATAGATAGGGCCAATAATTTAGGTTGGATGGGATCACTGAATGTTTGTGGTCCAGTACTCTGCTCATAGCAGGGACAATTTTGAAGTTAAGTCAGGTTGCTTAGCCCTGCTTAGTTAAGTTTTGTATGTCTCCAGTGACAAAGATTTCATCGTCTCTCTGGGCAACCTGTAGATTAAAAAAACCTGATCCTTCTCGTCGAGGGACATAGGTAAAGATACAGCTAATGCATATTGCCTTATATCTTATGCATTGTTTGTACAGAAGTGTAAAGAAGAAATTCTTAGGCCATATTAGAAGTTTTATATTTACTTTTCAGAGACAGTCCACCTCTAAGGTGGTCCTTTTCAGTTCTCTTAAGCAGTCTTATGTCCTGAGGGTCTCAGACCAGATTTCAGCAAATAATTGGACTGATCTCCTTTTTTTCCAGCTCAGCCAGAGATATGGCTTCTCTTTTTTTGCTGTTTCCAAGTTTGGGGTTTGGTTGGGGTTGTTTTTACTATAGAAGTTAGTGGCACTGTCACTCCGTTTCAGACTATTCACTTTCATCATTGATATGGCACCTTCTTAAAACAACGAAAACCATACCAGAGTCTTGGCAGCACTGACTTCATTAGTTCAGTGTGTTGAATCAGGGATGTCACCTTCATAGACTCATTATATTTAAATCAAAGAGCATTCTGCGTGTTTTTTTCTGATATTCACTAGCATCTAAGCCTTTCTGGTTTAATTCCTTATGACTATATTTTTCTTTAACATGCAACTATGTGTTACTGCTAGCAGTGTCAGACCAAGAGCCCTGGACACTACAGTCTTCAGCTTTCCCTTACAACAGTTATACTGCAACTAGCAATGCTGTCCTAGCAGTGTGCCAGCTAGGGGGGGTGACTGCTACGGAGAGGAAACAGCCTCTGTATTCAGTCTGAATGAGATCTGCAAGTTACTGTAGTGACCAGGAAGAATTTTTTATAAAAATAACATTTGTGTACTATAAACTCAGGACGTAAAAAAGAACTTAAGTTCAACTGCAAACACACTTCCTCATTTGTTATCTTAAATTAAATACCAGAGAAGTTCTGGAAACACCCAAGCAATTAACTTTGTGTTTCCATAAACTCTGCAGACACAATATGAAGGATTGTGGCAAGGGCTGAGTGAATATTTTTAGTTGAAATCCAAACCCACTTAAACCAGTTGCATTCAAATTAGTCCGTTCACCACCTATGTTCTGCTTCAAGGTTTCATTGCAGAAATGTGGTAAGGGAGCGACTTTCTCCCAGGTGATTTTTCTCCAGCCACTCCCTCTCCACAGCACTCACTGGCACTGCGTGCTCTGTACTTCTGCACAGCAGTGCTCGCCACGACAGAGGAGCCAAGAAAGCAGAACAGGTTAGGGTCTCCTCTCCAGGCTCTCTGCAGCGCAGCTAGCACTGCTGGTGGCACGAAGGGGGACAGAAGTGCCACCTGAGCCCTGCAGGGATCATGGGAGTGAGCAGTGGTCCAAGGAAGACTGTGCACATCAGCACTCAGAGCCATCTTGGCTGGGGAAGGAACAAGGCTTTGGCTGGGTGACGTTTTCTGGTGGTTGAAAAATGAAAGCAAGGGTTGAAAACAGGACCGGTGGAGGCAGAGTGCTGAAGGAAGAAGAGAAAGAGAAGGGGAAGAAATGGTGTTCCCAGAAGGGGAAAGGGATCATGACAGACTCAAAAGAGGGAGCAAGAACAAAACAGTGAACAGAAGGAGTAGAAAGCCAAAAAAATTACAGCAGAAAGTTAGCCCTTATGCAGACTACCACATGGTCACATTGGCAAAGCTGACATGGCAAAGCCCTCAGCAGAGATACAGCACCCACAAGGAAGAGCAGAGGGAGTTGGAAGAGGTAGCAGGATACTTCCTCTCCACATTTCTCTTCCTCTCCCTCCCCATTTATATAAGCACACTCAAATAGCCTCAAGTACACAGGCATGTCGAATATTCATCTCTTTCCACATACCATGTGCCATCACAGCACCATCCACTCACATGACGACTCTTGAGACCACACACAAGCACCAGAACTCCCAGGCGCTGCCTCCTATTTTGATTTATTTTAATTACCAGCGAGTGCTGAGCCAGCAGTCTCCTAGAGAGCTCCCATACATTTTTGTATGAACCCAATGCACCCTGACTGCTAAGCCAGGAGTCTCAGCAAGGCTGTGCACTGGCATCCTCCCCACCAGAGGCACAAAACCAGAGCTCTCCCTGAAACCCAAGCCTGCAAGCAACCCCAGCAAGTCAGGTGTGCTGTGCTATAGGGTAATAAAAGGGTTAATTAAGTTAATTAAGCGGGCAAGCAACCTCCGGGCCAGCAGGCCAGACACATTAACATTCACCTTTGACATCAACCTCAGTTTTGAAAGTCACAGATACTACTAATGTCAAAACATTTGCTAAGTAGTCCTAATGAGACCCTGATATTGCAATGGCTTCTTTCTTGACGTCACCCTAGCAAATTATGGGCACCAAAGGTCTGGAGTCACACACATGTGAGTGAGTGTGCTTGTGTCTACATACTTCTGCAGCACATGAAACCTGCAGCTAGCCTTGCTTCTGCTGCAATAAACTGGCACGCTCCTGCCTTTCTTTTGTCTCCTTTCATCCCTTTCCACCTTTGAAGACCTCCTTTTAGCTATACCTGAGTTTGAGCTGTTTCCCACATGCTGGTTCTGTAGTCTTTATTATTTTTCTTTTCATTTTCCCTAGGTTCCATATGATCACATTTCATTTGTTTATTTGTCATTATATGCCAATGACTGACACCTCTAATCCCACAGCCATTCCTCTGTTCAGGACTTTAAGCACTGCAGGGGTGAGGCACTTTACAAATCCCACTATTATTATTTATGGGATCCATGCTGTTCTAAGTAAAACACAAAACCGATACTCAGCAGACCTTGATTTTATTCCAATGTTTCTTTATTAACTATAACTGTGAAACAGTGAAATGCATTAAAAATGGGATGTAGCTAAGAAGTTTATTAACAAGAGAAAAACTGACACTAGTCATAACTTGAGACTTGAGTGAGCTAACTGGCAAAACATTCTGATTTATTTTGCACAGTGAGAATATGACCACTGCATATTTACAGCAATGACTGAAGATAAGTACATTCTGTAAAGTGCTACTGAAATGTATTTCCTTCATTTCCTTGACAGCGAAAGGAAGCAATGAATGCCTTAAATCACAGAAAATATTTATAATATGAAAGATAAATGGAGGCCACATTCATCTGCTGCAGCATGCAGAGTGGCCAATATTTTACTAGGTTCAGCTAAAGTTTATGGGAAATGATCTTGGAGGTTGTTCTCCTGGGCTGTGCAGCAGGCCGCTGCCGACTAGGTCCTACAATGGTTCCCTCATAAGGATGACAATCTGGTATTACACTTCTGACAGGGATTACTTGTGGAAGGAAAGCATAATGCTGGGCTGCTGAATGGTTTTCCTACAGCAATTCACAACACTGTGCTTTATCAGAAGAGAGTAAGTCTTTGCATGTGAAGTCCTATACAATTTGAGTACCAAGGCATGAAAGGAAAACCAACCTATTAGGTGCATGCAAGTTGTTGCTCAGATCCAAAAATGTAATACCTTTTGCCACTTTCCTTCCTACACTCTGTGAACATTCCGGCAAAACAACTTCTGGGACCTCACATTAGAAACAGACAATATTAAGTACATATTTGAAAGTACTATTAGGAAGCAAACCTGAACTCTTTCTCTGGAGCAGTCTCACTGAAGAAAGTCAGCCCTCACACAGCCGGAACAACAAAGCATACACGTCATTATCCTTGTCAACCATTGCCCAGGCATTCAGTGGCCATGTAGGGCACTCACACCCAAAACTACATGTTGAAATCAGCGATTTGCAATTTGATTCCTTTCCAAACTTTCCAGAACAAAAAAAAACAGCAGATTAGAACAGATTAAGAGAGATTTCAGACCAAAAATTTTTCTTTTTTGTTAACAGATGTTGTTAAAATTTCATTTAGAAAAGAGCAAAAAACTTCAGGCTGAATTGGTTCCCCCTTTGGACGTCTACCTGAGAAAGAAAAATTGCATCATTTGAGCTGGGTTCTTTACCACTTTTTCTACTGGAAAAGCTGAGTCCCCTGTTCATATATGTCTTCTGCTATGTGCAGCCAGAATAAAATCCCTGTAATACACCTGTGTACCTAATGTGCCACAGGAAATGTAGGACTAGCTCAGAAAGATGCCATAAGATGTCAGAAAAACTCAAAAGAAATTGAACCATATGGCAATACCTAGACAAAAAATTGGAACGACATTCCCAGACAGCTTTACGGACACATAGACAATCGTTGGGAGCAAAATGCAGGAGAAGCACTGCACAAGGCAGAGCGGGCTTGCAGCGGGTCTCTGGAGGGGCTGAGCGAGTAAAGCACAGAGAGCTGTGGCTCAGCCTTCCTGCGCCCTGGTGAGCACGGCATGCAGGCTGGACTAAGCTTGGGCAAGCCAGGGCCAGCCAAGTCCATCCTCTACTCAGTGCATCTGCATGGATTTCCACTAAAACATCCCAAGTGCTGCCCTGGTCTGAGGAGCCCCGGATCTGGGCACACTGCCTGAAGGTGCAACCAGAGCACCCAAACAGCGCTTTCACGAGTTTGCCTTGGCTGAGGGCAAAACGCAATCCACAAAAGGAAGAGTAGGGTTTACTTTTCATGTTAGAAAGGCCCTTAAGTATTTTAATGTTTTGGCATATATTTTTCCTTGCTGCTGTTTATAATAATCCTTTGGAAGCTTGAAACTGGAATATGTTTGATATCTGATATATTCTTTTCTTTGATTACTGACAAATACTGTTTTGTTACGGTAGGTCTGTAAGAAACACACCTGTTCAGAAAATTCTGATTTCCCTGTACCAAAAAAAATTATCAAAAATGACATCTACCTCTTTTTTTAATTATTATTTTCATCTTTTTCCAAAAGATGTTTGTCTAGGTACCAAAAATGCAGAAAAATGGTTTTGGAAGGGGATGATATTTAGTTTCTCTGAGGTAACAAATATTTTGAGGATTATTTCAGTTTCATTGGAAAGACATTTTTCCCACAAAATACTTCAACAAAATTTTTCAATTATGTCTTTAACAAATATTGTTTAACTGTAATCTATACTTCTTATTTACTTTCAAATGAACTTAAAAAAACAACACAGCGAATTTTGCAATGATATGTAAGTAAAAATAAGGTACATTTTGAATCTAGCAAAAGTTTCTTAAAAATTTTAACTACAGCCATTCTCCCATTACAGAGTTCCAAAAGGCATATAAAGATATTGATTTAGACTAGGAAACAAAATGAGTTGCCTTGTAATTCAAAACATTTCTTTAAAATAAAAAAAAAAANNNAAAAAAGGTAGATGAAAAATTACCTTTTAATATACCTTCACTGTTTCAACACGATAGATTTTACACCATAATGACGGATCCTGTTACACTTCCAGAGGCTTCTCTGAGCAACTGAGCTGTGACCACAGTGAGACAAATCAAGCTCAAGCCCACCACCTCACAATGTCTCTTTAGTTTCTCGGCTCCCGCATTTCTCTGAGCTGTGGAGCAGTGTATGAAAAATGACAATTTTCTCTAAAAAATAAAATTCTTTCCATGGAGTAGTTCAGTGATTTATTCTTTTCAAGTACAACTGAGAGCAGAATTATGCTGAGTTGAGATTTTGGTAGCATTTGCTTTGAGGAGTACAGGTGCAATTACGCTCAGAGGCTGTTCCATGTGACTTCTCATCCAAGGCAGTAAATCAATTATGGCAGAGCAAGTCCAAGCAAATACCCTAAATGTTAGTTACAGTATCAGTAACTTTTGCACATGCAGCAATATGGCACCTTAATCATAACAAAAAAATGGGTCATGAAAGGGGAATAGGCTGTGGTTTCGAAGTGAAAAAGAGAAAACCAATTTTTTAAACAAAATAATATATGTTTGTGTTATGGTTTACTTTAATAGTTTTGAAGGGCTGTCATTTTTACACATTTTTAAAAGATAATCATAAGCTTCTAAAACCTGTATTTATTTTAAACCGATGGACAAAGTGTCTTCTCATCAAAATCCTGTCTTGGAAAAACTGTTTGTAATATTAATGTTCTGGAAGGGGCGTGAGTGATAGTATTTAATTTTAACACCCCAAAAATATTTATCCTGGAAAACAAGGATCCCACTTTGCCACTTGACAAGCTTCCAGGGAGAAAAGCACATATAGCAAAATAAACACTTCCAAGCGGCGTAGCTGGATACTCACAGGGGTTGCCACACATTCAAGGAGTTCTCTCATACCTTTTCTTATCCTTTTGGTTTGACTGTAATGTGAAATAGCGGAAAGGATTTCAGACACAAGATGACTTGAGGGTCTAGTAGCCAGATGATCATTTTCCTCTTCAGGATCATATTGGCATTCAGTAGTCTGAGTACCAAGGACCTGAAAGATTGGCTCTGAGCTGCTTTTGCAAACATTGCCTTCCCTTGAACCACACAGGGTACCAGACAGACACTATTGAGGTTCTGACACTTATGAGTTGAATGATCCAGCACCTACAACTCACATAAGTACTTCTGGGTATTGAAAATTCAGTTTCTGCAAATATTTACATATACGGTTTTCTCCACACCTACACAAGAGCCAACAAAATACAATTAAGAGAATATCCCTGGGAAAGAAAAATTCACAGAGAAAGAAACAAGTTTGGCATGGTTAAATCCAAATAATTTAGCAGTTGAGTACATCATTGTGGAAGGGATTTTTCACAGTGTTTGCCCAGCTACAATAAAAAGAAGCAATGTATACCACTATGTAATATGTACTTACCTAGCTGGTACGTGTAATACATGATTGTGCCTGCCTGTTTCACAAGCACATCCTGGTAATTAATGTTTGAAACTGTAACTGTGCATCGCCAAATGGGAAAGAGGAGAAATTAATGAGAATTGAAAGTGCTTGCTTTCTTGCTTACCCTGCCATATTGCTAGACAAGGTCAAAGGAGTTGAAGGATCTCAGGAGGATGCTGCCAGCACTGGAACAGCAAATCACAAGTAAGAAACAGTGAAGGAAGTGTAGGTTATGTCAAATGAGATTGCAACTGGGCCAGACAAGGAACATGCCCACAGATATTGCAGTGTCTTAGCTGATGGGTGGTAACTTCTTGAACTTTTCCTAGGATCACATTCTGCCACAGTTGCTCACAACTGAAATACCGAAACTTAAATCCAGACCTGGCAGAAAAATGCAGTAGCGCTTAGTGATCTGGCTGCCCAGATAACTAAGCACTACTAATAATTGCTGAGGAGCAGTTTTAAAGGCCAGGTTTTGAAGTGAGATCAAATGAGATAAACTGTTTTCCCTTTAAATGAGTGAAGGGGATGTAATGCAAGCAAGAAATGTCAGCTTTGAAAGGGACACTCCAGAAAGCAGCTTATGAACATCAGGACAGTTTTTCACTAGCACGTACTGGATTGGGTGGTGGAAAGTGTCTTCTGAGAACAGTGGACATGCTTTTTTCTTATACTAGTATTCTGAAAATCAAACTGAACAAGTGTGGAACATACACTATCAAGTAGAACCTGCATCCATACACTCTTTCAGTGACATGCCAAGTACAGTTTGACCTAAATGGATAAATAAAGAGACATGATCACCAGTTGATTGGGCAGGAACATAAACATGTGGTTTTGCCATGTGGACTACGCTGGCTCTTTTCTTGTTTGCATTTCTGTTTCAGCAAATCATGTAGAAGCCATCCCTTGCCTTCACCCCTCGTTCCCTTTTCTCCCATCAACTGCACATTCTTCTGTTATGTTTCAGGAAACCAAATACCCGTGCTAATGATGTAAACTCATGCATTGACAAGGTTCTGCTTCAGTGCAAGTCTAGAGGGGAAAAAAAGCCCTCAAGATAAGGTGACTGGCTTTTTATGGTATCATGTCTAGAGCCAAGACCAAGAAATCTTTTTGATGGAATGACTTAATCACCTGTCAGCAGAAAACTCTTTTTCAATAAGGACTTTAAACATCATCTTTTTTTCCATGGAGACTCTACATGTAACATATTGCTTATTTACCTGAATGCGACTTCTGAAAGATGTGTTAAAAACTAATATTCAGTAATAAAATATTCAATACTCTATTTCTTTTTCAGACACTTCATAGGGAAAGAGACCTTTAGTGAATGTATAACTTTGTACATTTATTGCACCAATGTCCTAAAAGTTAAGCTATTCCAGACTGAAAGAAGCCAATACTTCTAAGAAAAATAGTACACATTCAGCCATACAAACAGTTGCACGATCTTCTCTCTGTACTGTCTCACTTCACTTTATTGAGACTCCCCATGGAACTAAGACTTTCTTTCCCTTCCAAATCAAAAAATTTCCTTTTCAGCAATTTTCATTTTGAAGCCCATGAAGTACACTTCATAGTCATAAGAAGTTACAAGTACTATTGGAAAAGGTTCAGTGGACCACAGATCATTTACGAGCTTTTCTGTCACAGCATCAAAGTCTGAGAAATACATTTGATAATGTTATTTCCTGTCCTCTATTGTTCCTACTCCATGTCTGAACATCAAAAAGCCTTGAACAATTCAAATATTTAAACAG
Organism: Burhinus bistriatus; assembly: GCA_013397275.1. Lineage (NCBI taxonomy): Eukaryota > Metazoa > Chordata > Aves > Charadriiformes > Burhinidae > Burhinus > Burhinus bistriatus. Next base: position 247,766 of record VYXH01008840.1, read on the forward strand.
TAACAACAGAAACAGTTACACAACTCATTAGTTTAGAAAGTAATTCAGCACACAAGTATCACTTTCAGTGTGTTAACTCCATCACACTGGTCTTCCTTGAACACGCTGACTCCTCACGTCCCAGTTGCCCCTGCAAGAGAACTGTCTGCCATATCAAACATCTCACCCACTCTTTTCATGTCTCCAGTGTGCACAAAGGTTGGGAAGGCTCTTGCCAAAGTGGAAAGAGCCCAGCAGAAGTGAGTCACACATCTACAGAGGCAAGTTTGACCAGGCTCTCCTTTTCTTGAGAAATGGAGGGTTTGGGCAGAAGGAAAGAGAGTCTACCTGAAAAGGAAAAGAAATCTGGGTCATTTCAAGCTATGGAGAAATTAGAAATGAACCAAAATTAAAATAATATTGTTTAAAGAGGTAACCTACTTAGGTAGCAGTTTACCTCAGGAGTTAATGCCAATGCTCTTCCTTAGTATGACTGTGCACTTTCCAGACCCGGCTGGTAGCCATGAGGTTGTCACTATGGACTCCATGAAGTTGCTGTCACTTCTCCCTTTAGGGAGCAAAATCTTTGCTTAGGGATGGAGTTTGGCTTCCATCCACATAGTCTGTGGTGCCTCTTGATCTGCTTCCAGAGATGTTATATGGAAGCTCGGGGAGGCTGAAGGGATGCCAAGCTGGGAAAGCCATTCATTCCCTTCAAAGGACCACATATGTGCCTTTCCAACCAGGCAACCGGCTGAAAAGAAGTGGAGCTCCTGCCTGCCACTGCTGGATGTTGCCCAGTTTCTGTTCTGTTCTGGGGGTGAGAGGACAACCTGCCAGGAGCATGCCTGACAGGGGTCAGCCTCAAACCTGGGTACGGGTTCTCACTGCTCTTGCTGTCAGACCCACACAGCTCCTTGGACTTCCTTTCCTTCCCTCCTCTTTGCTCCATCCTCCTTTCTCACAGTCATTCCTGTCTCATGCTCTTCTGCTCCTGCTATTCACCTCTGCCTTCCATCCTATTTTTTCCCCTTGAGTGATGAACAGAGCATGAGGCCCAGCAACTGGAGAAGGGCAGCAACTATTGAGACTACTGTGCCCATCACAACTCCTGACAGCAGGCCTTCTCTGGCAGCAGACCTCCTCACAGGTCTGTGGGACTGGTGCTCAGGGCATCAGCCATCCTACACATCCTCTGCCAGGAGGCATTCAGCCCTATAAACTGAGCTCAGGCAAAGCCTGGCAAAAGCTCCAAGGGATGTATTGGAGGACCTCATTAGTCTAGTGAGTCCTGAAAATTTTGGTGCATGGTTATCAAGGTCCTCCCTGTCATGTCACTGAAGGTTGTGATTTTTACCATAAATCCATCATTTGATACCAGGTACAGGTCTGCAGTTTCTGGGTGTTTTTAATTCTTACAGGTACTTGAGAGTCCAAATTTCTGCATGCACAAAAAGTTCCCTCAATGCCACAGTCTTTACTTCTCATCAGCAAGCACAGGCATAATTTATTATTATTTTTTGGTGGGATATTTTTCCCCCATATAAAATGAAAGTAGAAGCAATGCAGTCCTGGTGACAGCAGCCCACAAAGAGCCTAGCTTTCAGTCTCACCACCACCATCTCAAGGCCTTCATCAACACCATCAGAGCAGAAGTGATTAAGGTGTCAATGCCATCACAGGAGCCGTCCTGAATACGTTTTCTGTCTCCATGTTTCCTATCATTTCACTTGTTCCTTGCTATAAAATGTAATTGAAATAATTGTGAATATACATATCTCAGAGGAGGTTTTCCAAACTACAAAGATAATTATTGTATTTTCCATTAGTAAAACACAAATAACTGGTCATCCAGATGCTTTATACAGAACTAGTGTATTTGAGGACTAATCTCCAGGAGATCCACATGGGCTTGACATAGTCAACAGGCATTGGCAAGGAATCATATATTGTACATTTCCAGTGGCCTGCACATGATAGGCACCATGGATGGAGTCAGCTGGAATCTCTTCCAAAGTCACTGATGAAAAAGAGAAATACAGAATGAACTGTAAATGTGAGAACAAATAGAGTGGTTGTAAAAAATCATCTGCAAATTACCTGAGCTTGTGGTATAACCAACTTTTTAAAGAGTCTGTAATATTATGTTACTGCTGTTTGCAGAAAACATATTTTATTTCTGAGGTGTTTCTTGGGGCAAATTCTGAGCTAAGTATGAATAAATATTGTTGTATTCACTCAAAATCGGCATTATACAACTCTGAAACTGCAACTGTAGCCCAAACCAGGCAAAAGGAAGAGGAGGACAGCAAAAAAGCTGTCTTTGCCAGACCTGGAAGAGCCTGTACTTTACTGGATCTGACTGACAGAGTGAGATGTTTCAGGCTTGCACCCGGAACAATGAATTAGCCACCAGCTTGCTTTTGTGCAGCATGCACAGAAGTCACGTAAAAACTCAAAACTCCTTTGAAATGAATAATGAAAAACACTTCACAGCAAGTCTCGGCTCCCACTGAATTATCACTGCACTCCTAGGTGCACTGTTTGGACACTCCCAGCTGAATGAGGTTTTAGGTGGGTGGTCACCTTGCTGATTGCTACTGTAAATGCCACTGCCTCTGTAAGAGGGGCAGCTGGAAAGGAGAAGTCAAAAATGGCTACTGAAATCCTACTACCTGTAAGACCTTTGCCACAGCTCTGTGTGTTTTCACCCCTGTGCTGAACAGCCATTCAACTGCAGTCAACAATACCCATTTCTTTTTAAGCAGTCAGTATGTTGGCAACATTTATGTATTGCAAAGGTGAACTTGCACTTATTCAGCAAAAGTAAAAGGAATCGAGTTTGCTTGAATAAACAAGTTTAACATGCCATGGCATCTGTTGCTTGCTGTTGGGAGAGAAGAATTGAAATGATACATTTTTCATCCCCCAGTAATCCACTGTTGTAATGAATGACCTGTTAAACACCCTCCAAAACTGTCAAGCAGGAAAGCTCACGTTGTTCAGGTCGCTCTTGCAACAGTGAGCACTGTTAAGCTCAACAGACATTGGCTACAGTGGTTTCTCAGTATGACTGCAGAGACCTATTTGCCATTAGTTAACCTCTGGCTGCACATCTGATACGTCCTAAATTACGGCTGTGACTCTTCAGGGGGATGGTCTCCGTGATCTCAGCGGTCCTTTCAGTCTTCAGCTGTGATGCTTGCATGTCACTGCTTTGGAACATTTTATTGCCGTAGGATTTATTTTATGACACCTGAAATCATATTAAGTCATCTCTGCTCTCTTTTCCCTTCCTCTCTGGGCCTTTTCCTCCTGTCTGACAACACATACCCCTTCCTGCTCCTTTCCAGTTTCATTACCAACGAGAAAACAGAAACTTTTGCCTTGTTCTCTGTTCACCTGACTAGAACTCCTTTTCCTCTGTAATACCAGCCATCAAACAACCACAGCTTGTGTTCACTTGGCTAATTGAGTTCCCTGGGCTATTTGCAAGCTTGGTACCTAGAACATCTTAAACCAGAAGCAAGAATATCTATTGAGGAGGCATTAAAGCCATTGAACTGTACCAAGTTCATTACCCAGTTATAAGACCCAGCCATTTAAGGTCAAAGACTACCACCCTGAAGTGTGGCATAGATGCAAGCAGGTTTTCCTAGCTGTGGTTCAGTTCACATGTAGGCTTTAACTGGACGCTCAAAGCCAAGATTAGCCTCTTTTGGTAATGTTTTTCCAGGCTGGCTGTAGATAGCATGATTCTAAATTCTCTTTGGTTTGTTTTCAGTCAACAATGGTAGCAGAAATTGTAGTGCAGGCTAATCCAGCAGGAACTTATTATCCCTGAAAATGGGTGAGTAAAAGTGACACACACAAATTGTTTTCCATGATTATATTGGTGAGTAAAGTTCATACTGTCTATAGTCAAAACAAATTCTGATAACACTCTGACTTCATCTTTAGACAGCTCATAGCACGGAAACTTACCTAATAACCTCCCCTGAACAGCTGTATTTTTTTGCCCTTTCTTCCTTTTTACTGTTGTAGAGGAAAGGAACGGCTCCATTCTCCTTTTCATTTTTCTTTTAGTATTCACCCTTGTTGATAGCTACATATTTTCCCTTTTAAGTGTTTTCTGTCCATCTGAAACTACGTGACCATGAATCCCCAGCTCCTGGGGAAAAGCCTGCTTAGTGATGATTTTTAGCTGACTTTCTTCTTCAAATCTAGTACCAATGTTGTGCCCCAGCACCGTGAGTCTTCATAGTGAAGGAAGAGGAGAGAGCAAATTCCTAGCTTTGCTCTGTCCCGTACTAATGTAAAAGGGTCTCAATATGGCTGCTCCTTTTCCAGGAGCTCAGTCAGGATCCAGAAGAATCCATCTTGGAGAACAGCAGGTGAGTCAGCCCTTCAATGAAGTCTGGCATCAATGCACATGTCACAGGATTTTCCTTCTCTTCTGCCATATAACATTCATTACCATTTCTGGTTGTTCTTTCTCTTCAGTTTTAGTCACAGCCTAAATCTATTGTCCTTTGGTGACCACACATCCTTCACTGTGCCGCTCATGACAAGGTGTGCCTGGCAGTGGACCATCATAAACATCATAAGAAGGAGATTTAAACTGGTGGGTAGATCCCATTAGCAAACTCTGTATTCAAACGGCCACAGAAGAGCAGAAAGTGTGATATTTTCTACGTAAGTGATAAATAAAACAAAGCTGGTGACGTGTTTGTTGTCTTCTAAAAAATGAGGAAAGGGTCTCACTATCAGAGTCAAAATTACCAGGTATAGTTTTGCAGAATGCCAGACATAATTTCTGATGATGGTTACTGCTGAAAAAAAAATGCTTTTGGAGGAATTTGAATTTTAATTTAGTTCCTCTTCCCACATCAGAATATCTCCCTCACTTTGCACTAAATATAGCTAATCTCAGTGAGGGGTTTTTTTCTGAAAAAGTAGCCCTTTTTGTGTTTAGCAGAAAGTAACAATCCAATTTTTCATCCTTATAGCCACAGAGTAAACCTTTTCAGTTCAAACTCATGGAGTAAATTATTAACAGAGTAAGTTACCTAACAAAGGCTAGAAAAATAAAAGCTATGTCCAAAGGGTTTTTCTTATTATTTCATTTGAGAATATGTTCCTGATATCTAGGAATAAGTAGTTTCAAAACTCCTTTGTAAAGAAGAGTTAGAAGTGAGACACCTGACCTTTAAAAACACTCAGCTTGAAACAAAAGCTACAGCGTCTAGAAGCCAGAAGTAAAAAAAGTATCATAATGCCAGGTGATGGATTAACATATTCCAACGTGGATTTAAATTGTCATGCCATGGCAATATGCTGTCAGTCATGAAAGATTAGTCTGGCATTGTAAAGATTTTCATCCAACAAAAGTACTGAGAAGTTAAAAGTATGCTGTCTAGTTTTGTATCAACACAAAGTAGAGTTATATTAAGTAAATATGAAGAAAATTGTATAAGAGGTATAACTGTTGACATGCAGGTTTAGAAACAACAAAGGCAGCCTTTTAAAATGTCATTGCATTCAGATACGAAAACGTATCTTTTATCACTTTAGCAAAAGGGGGGGCAGCCCCCAAAGTATAGTTTCCAAGAAAAATAGACATTAACTCACAGGGAAGAGAAATTTCACCTTTTCACCAGCTTAATCCACACATGTTTTAGGGATACCTGATACTTTTATTTATGTGTTTCATATCCTATTCCCTTACAAACTTTTTGTTAGTTTAAGTAGCAGGGCCTATAAAGGTAGCAGAATTGGCACAATAAAGGCCCTGACGCTGAGCAGCCCAAACACAGTTAATGAGCGCGTGTTGCAAACGCCACAGCGGGGACGGCTGAGGCAACCCCAGCTTCGCTGCTGGCCTGGGTGCAGGCGCCAGGAATGCAGTGGGCACCTCCTGGTCCCCTGCCCACCCATCCCAGAGGCAGGGCGATGCCGGGAGGGACAGGTCAGAAATTGGGTTATTCTCTCAGGAAGTTCTTCTGGCCAGAAAGCAAATTTTCTTCATGCTGGTCACAAGCAAAAATACCTCAGCATCCTCCCCCAGGAGTGGAGGCTTCTTGCACCACAACAGCTTGGGCAAATGCGGAAGGCAGAGGTTTTTGTGAATCCGAGCTTAGACAGGTACACAAAATGAACAGCAAAGGCAATGAGGGGGACACAAACTCTAACTGCTGCCATTCCACACACCCACCTCGAAGGGAGGATGATAATATATCACTAACCGTGTGAGAAATGCATCTTCGTAGCCAAAGCACAGGACAGGGAGCCAGGAAATCCTCAGTCCTAAACCAGGACCCTAAGACAGATTGCTCTTGTGGCTTTGGCCGGCTCACTTAACACTTCCTTGCTCTGTGTGTTTGTTTCAACTGGGGAGCTCAGAGATGAGCACAGTTCGTGCAGAAAGAGTATATTCAACCCAGGCAGGGCAGCAGAGGGTGACAAATGGCATCGTTAATCACCGCTGAGTGGGGAGCAGGGATCCTCTCCCCTCAATCCCCAGGACTGATCCTGGGCAGAGGAACCAAGAACTACAGGGACCCACAACCGTGGCAGAAAGGAAAAGTGCCTCTCTCCAGAATCCACACAAGTTTTGGTGGATCTGAGCCCATTCTAGATGTAGTTCGCACATGGCAGTAATCAGTGTTTCATTAGAGGCCCAATCCATGAAAAAAGCCCACATGCTACCTCTGGGAAGCTCTTACCGTACAAAGCACAGAGAATGTCAGCCTTGGGCCTCACCAGCGCAGTCAATGCTCACTGCATGCCGGTCTGTGTCGAAGAATGATGTACACAAGAACAATCCCATGGGTGAAATGCCACCTTGGACCACACACAACTGCAGGAAGGTCCACAAATTTAGCTCCCCATTGTGGGCAGCAAATTTCCATTTCAACCCATTTCTCCCTGGCTGGTCTCTTCTCTGCCTGCTCCCTTCTCTGTATGGTATTTTATACGTGAATGGGGGAACACATAAAAGCTCAAGAATGCCCTAAGTAGAGGTGGTGATGTTTATTAACCCTTCTTGTGTCCACCTCTGACCTTGGAGGATAGGAGGGCTCACCAAGAACAGTCCTCGTGCCCAGCTTTGCATGCAGCTTGCCTCCCCTTCTGCTCCACCTGGGACACAACAACTGTGCCTCTGCTGCTGTGCACCATGCCCACACCAGCCCTGAAGCCTGGGAGACTCAAGGTGTCCTTAAGGTGCCATACTTCCCACCCTGCCTCCATGTTGCTGTTCTCCTTTCTCTCTGCAGAGGGATCCCCCCAAAACTCAGTTCCTACCACTGCAACTCTATTAATGCCTGCAGGGGAGGCAGTCCCTCCATATCTAAGTGCCCAATTTGAATTCCTCCAGAATATTCCTATTACACACCAGCTGTTCAGGCTATCACATAAGCAGCAGCCTCAGCAGAAAGACCAAGGCCTGCAAGGGCAGAGGAAGTAAGCTAAGCTCTCGTCCTCCCCAAGTAATCCTTCCAGACCAGGCTGGAGGTACGCTGGCTGCAGCCACTACGGGAAGGTTTGAAGAGCCACCCTGAGCTGTGTTCAGGCAATGAATACCAGACTGCAGTCTCTGACCTGTTGTGTTAGCATTATATGTATCTTTTGCAAGCACGGAATTCAATTCATTGCGCTTTAAAAAATGTGTATTTTCAATAGTTCAACCCTGAAAATGTACTTGTTCTCACAGTTTCACATCAGCTTTTGCACAGCTGCCAACCGCCTTCACACCCCCTTGCCTAGCCCACCTGTGTAAACACTAGGAAAGTTTCTCTTTGTAAAGCACAGGTATGGTCTTGTGGCTTGATAATGTGCAAAAAAAAAAAGGGACAGAGACTTTCTTTGCAGCACCAGATGTGGGAGGGATCTGCCGCATCCAAGTTACTGTGCATTTGAGGGTAGCTTTTAAATTTTAATTTTTTTTTAAATAACAATAGTTTCAAAGCATTGTATGGGACGTCTGTCATTTCTGACCAAATTAATATTTTTAAAGCCTCTTTAAATGGTTCCTAATTGAATTGCATTGCAGAAGGCAGCTGATATGCAACAAATGCTGCACCCCCTCTTATTTTGCCTTGTTCAGTGTTTCTTACCTGCACTGAATAACACATTTTTATACAAATGCTTCTGTTGATTTCAAAGACCTTAAGCATATAACAACATATTCAGCATGAATTAGAGTTGAATACATTTTCTCCTATTCCTCTTTCATTGTCATTGAATGAGACAATGGACATGAATGTGGTGAAACTGGAAAGACAGCAACAAGCTTGTTATGGGAGAGGTTTTGTGGGCATGATCTGAAAGATGGGCTGAGGAACATCCACGTACAAGGTCTCTAGATCAGTGTTTCCAGAACGGCCTCTTGAATTCACTAGTCAGTGTTACACATTTGAGATTTACCAGTTTTACGTGCTATGAACAGGCCTATTGAAGAGGAATAGCATGTTTCTTATGGAAACTTAAACTACCAAGCACGTCGGTAAAAGTGTGACTGTCCCAGAAAGGACGAAGAAGACAAGGAATAAGTCATTTTCATGCCACTCCACAGCAGAAATCCTTTCCGTAATGACTTGTCACAAAATTGATGATGAGAACTCATTGTACTTTGACCTTGGACCCGATTCCTTTCTCAGAGAAGTTCTGTTCCACAAAACACCATTTTCTGTAGTAAAACAACTCTGGAGTCACACCACAGCCCTATGAAGAGCTGTCTGGAAGAAGGTTTATGCACCATGTGTGGCCTACGTGCAGCAACTTTACCAGGCTTCTCATGCCTAGGCTTGCTCATGCTTGGCAATGAGAAGACAACCAACCAACCCAAGGCAGGGCTGCTATTCAGCTCTTGTTCCACCTCAAAGCCAACCTAGCACCCAAATCTCTCATTCCTCGCACAGCAAGAGGAGTGCTTCTCCACACCGCCTGTAGGCTGCACGTATCCATGAGGTGCTCTGGTGCTGAACTGGAAGCAAAAGGAAGACTATGCAGGCAACTTGCTTCCTGCTTTGCATGACTGAATTCAAGCTTTTTAAAACAGGCTTATTATTGTCCAGCTGTATTTTAGATGCT
>VYXH01008840.1:259461-277990 GCA_013397275.1 Burhinus bistriatus
TGTGACTTCAAAAGGAATGGAAGAGAGCAAGCCACTTTTCTGCATCTCCATGGTTACTGTGAATCCATGAGTTTTTGTTGTTTTTTTAATTTACAAACGGTAAGTGGATGTAGAGAAAGCAACGCTTCTGAGGGTGGATCATCACCTAAACCAACTATTCATGTTTGAAAGACAATTTGCAAATTTTCTCAGTGTTCATATTTGTGCAAATAAAGGATGGCTTTATTTGCAGTTGATTAATCTTTCAAATGTATGTCCCCTGCTGCCTAATTAAGAGCACCTCAAGCATCATGGCAGCATTATTCAAAATAATGATATAGTTACATTGGATGGCAATAGCAGAAAACATTTTAAGACCTGGCCAAAGATCATCTTAAGATTCAGAAGGCTGTGCCTTCAGTTCTCCCTTATCAGCAGAGGGAAGCAGCCTGTCTATTCACAAATTTGAGCTTCATTACAGCAGCAAGCAAAGCTGATCATGGTATTAATTACCATGAGAACATGCCGCTGTAGAGAAGGAGCTGTGGGCTGAAAGCTGGCTTTAAGCATGTAATAACTGTGCCCTTGCATAAAACATGAGTTTTAAGCAGCCGTGTGAATACCACCATGTGGGGAATGTGCTTGCAGTGTTCACACAGACCAATCCACCCAGAGCCTCACTTGCTGGTACACAACAGCAGCTGTAAAGGGTAAGGGCAAATTCACTGGGCAGGAACCCATGAAACAGATGCAGGGCTAGCACTGCCAGCCTGCAAATCGTACTGCCATGTGTCTTCACGAGCCCATGCCCATTCACGTGGAAGCACTCTATTTGCTAAAGTCAGATTGCTTGTGACATATAGGAGGCTCACGCACACCTAGCATGAAAAGCTTACAGAAGGATGCTGCTATAATGATTGCAAGTCCTATAGCCTTAGTTATAAAAGACCTGCATTATCAAACTTGAATCACAGCAATACTACCAAATAGAAAAAAAAGCACGTCAGGGAATAAGATAGGCCCTTTAGTGGTCTTAAGACTCAGTTGCAGCTCAGCTGAGCACAATTTGCTGAGCTGAGAAGAGGTAGAAGCAGACTTTGAGTGAGTGATTATCCTATTGGGTGGAAATAAAAAGACCTGGCTAGGGAGAGGATTAGTCAAGCAGCCTACAGGCAACATACAGGTGGATGCAGAGTAGCAGCTTTTGCTGCAGCATAGAAGCCCTGGCACTAAGACCCCTCATGAAAGATGGTTTTAAGATGTCTGTGATGAAGAAGCTTGATGCTTTAAATATGTGGATGGGACAAACTGTGCTCAAGGATAGCTGGAAGACAGCAGGGTGAGGGCATGAACCTGTGTTGGAGTAGTCACAGCAGGAGGCCAGCTACTAGCCTTGGGGGTGGACACAACTTGGGACCAGACAGGGGACAGAAATCTCAGGGTAGTAGTGACAAGGAAATACGTGGTGCCTCAGCCACGTACTGACTTGGAGAAAGAGTGCTCAGCAGCAACAAACTCCTCTTCATCACCTGCTGTCATAGCAATTCTTCAAGCACTGTATGAAGCACATCAAAGCTATCAGGAAGGAAGGCTGTCGGGAAAGTTGTTGTGGTCCTTCCTCTCTCACACTAACCAACAGCATTACCCTTGTGTCCAGAGAAAACCTCTTGCTCCTTTGAGGGACGGTACAGAAAAATTTCAGGTTTGCCTGAAAGGTCAGCTCTACACATCCCATCTCTGGCTGCTTGGCATTTCCCTCGTCTGTCAGCCAAGGCAGCGTGAGCACTAAGAGCAGAGTGGAAAAAAGGACAGATCCTGCTCTGGTGCTGAGTGCCTGTAGAACCTAGTAAGAGCCAGAGGCTCATCAGCCCTACTGTGATTTATTAGCTGCCAGAGCCACACCCAAAGGTGCCAACTGCAAGCCCAAATGACTATAGCTTACATGTCAGCCCCGTTGCCTAGTTTGCTGCTGATTATTCTAAAGAGAACTACCAACTGGTTTGCTTCAGACAGGGGTCCTTAGAAATTCCAGGTCCGTAGCAAGGGACCAGTGAATGCTTCAGGGAGGAGAGAGGAGCAGCAGGCTTAGGAGGTCTCTGGCAGCATGCAGGAAGAGACCATGAGGGGTTTACATACAACTCCTTACCTTGGCAGTAATGGGGTGGGAGCAGTAGGGATGCTCTCCTAGCTATGTTATCCCTTCAGCTTAGCTTAAAGGTTTGTTGCTGCACTTCAGATCTGTTTAACTTTAACTTCCTGTGGCTATCTGGGCACATACTGTGGCACCCTTAAGGCACAGTTTGCATATACCACAGGAGAAATGAAGCAAGTAATCACAGGCCACAACCTGATACTTGTGCAAACAGGCATTGAAAAGTGAAATTCCTGCCACAGCCACGCCATTTGTGCCTCTCTAATCTTTTTAGAGAGAGTATTTGCTACTCACTTGCTGCTGGCCAGCTCAAACAGGGAAGCATGAGGGAACCCTCTGTGCCCAGCTAGAGTATGTGTGCATGCAGGTTTCTTGAAAGTGCTTTTAAACAGCTCACAGTCTCCACCCCAGGAGAGGATAGCACTGCCTCCCTGCAACAGCCCTTAAAAGTTACTTGTGGGTGAAAGACAGTTGTAGCAGTCTCTAGCGCGATCCCTATACTTTGGTTGCTATCAGGCTTTGAGCAACTAACCTATTTCTGAATTTAGGTAGCTCTGTAATAAAGATGGGCCTCAAAGTCTATCCCTCTCTGTTAAGGCTACCACAGCTGTACAAAGTGGAGCAAAGAAGAGGGATTTGTCTTGTCAGACTCTCCCAAGAAGTGTAGGAGGCTGTAGGAAGGAAAGTGGCTTCCAGGGAAACAGATGGAAAAGCAAAGCATAAGGTTGAATTTGTTAACTTTGCATCCTGACATAAATGTTGTTTAGCTGCACAAGATTGTTTCGCCATGATCCCTGCTCTAAACTGCAATTAAAACCTAAGGAGTGTGTTTGGGAAGAGGCACTGTCCTGTGTTTGGGTCAGATGACTTACAGGAGCTATGGCAATTCCTGTACTTGAGGAGAAATGACATTCAGGAAAGTGAGTAGGGAGGGTAAAGCAGAAAGAAGATACTCTGTACACTAAAAAGCAGACCACAAAACAGTATTTAGACTTTTCAAATTCAATTTTAAACTTAAGCATCTATACACCCTCCCTGTTCTCACACTAAAGCCTCTGTGGAACCATAAGGCTTCTCCTGAGATGTCCAAGGTCTCCAGAAAACAAGCCAAATGCCACGGTCCCAGATTACCTGCAGAATCAGGAGCAACAGCGAGGGGTTGCTAAAATACAGAAGCCATTAAAATCATGGCTGTCTCTGAAACTGGTAGAAGCAGGTTGGATTTAGCTAAAATCTGGCTCAGATATGTCCTGTTGGCTAAACTAAACCCTTTAAGGGAGGTTAACGCTATCACTTTCAATGAAGAGTTGCCCAACAAGAGAGCAGTACCCACTCGTGTGCTATTGTGTAGTGAATATCTGTCGTGGGTACAGGTAAATGCCACATTTGAACACCTTTTGGGGTGGGAACACACACAGTGGGAATCCCCTGCCAAAGGCAGACACTGACATATAATTTTTTTCTTGGGAGCTCTTGAAAGGTTTATTCTCTTTCAGTCTGGAAGATGGCACAAACTCGAAACACTGTCCTGTGGTCAGCTACATTTCCACCTAGACAACAACTGACAGTAACAGTATTTCTTTGGAGCAGGTGTATGTTCATGTGTAGCATGAATCACTGTTGGACTTCCCATCTCCAACCTTGATATCTTTGAAAACTTTTATCCAAACAAGGATCAATGGTACCCTCAGGAATAGTTATTTCACAAATCTGTCCTTCTGGAAGTTTAGAAACACTAGTGCTGATACACTGCAGCTATTTTTAATTTACTTTATTGACAATATCTGCAAAGAACATTTCCCCATTCTAAAACCCAGCCCTTTTGTGATTAAACCTATTTGATAACAACATTGCCTCATAAGCAGGAAGGTAAAATAATCCGGGAATGAAACACTGTATAGGGCTTTTGGAGGCTGACATCTGAATGTACTTAGTAGAGAGGAAACTTCTTTTTTTTACTTTTTTTCCTTTTTTTTTTTCTTTCATTTCTTGCTTCTTTTATCCTTAAGCTCAGCAATAAACTAGCACTCTATGGTTAAAAAGTCAGGAGAACAGATGTACGGTACCAGTGCATCAGAATCTGTATTTCAGCTATGGAGTGTAAATTATAAGGAAGTCCTTCCAAGAAGCTTTGAGAGTATCTAGCTAGCTTTTGTTGCAAGAAATTGCAATGGCAAAGACGATGATGATTATCATTATCATTATTCCGGTCACTTGGTTACACTAAAGTAAACACTTCAGTCAAAGTTCAGTCAGGGTTCACTATTCAGCTTGCTGCTTTTAAGGTGAGTCCTGGAGAAATTTCACTGAGCACTGTATATTTTGCAGCGTGTTCCAGTCAGCTCCAAGCCAGGCTTCTTACCACGGGCCTGCTTGTCCCTCTGCTAACGCTGCAAAGCATTTGAAGGCCAGACTACATTACCAAGCATCATGCAATAAATGTTGAGGATTTTTATGTTAACAGCCACATGCTAAAGTGATTTTACATGGCTCCTTTCTTATCCCTGGCTTGTCCTTCACTCTTTTCATGTACATGTCCCATTTGAGAGGGAATATGTCTAGTGACTACAACACGTGGAAGCTTTTTTTTTATTATATTTAGTTAAGGTTACTTTACCACAGAGAGTGTGGGTTAGCAGTGAGAGAATAGAGTTGAAATGCCTGTGTTGGGTGTCTGGATGTGGCTCTGCCTCCAGGTGTGGTGCTGGGCAGACCTCAAGACCAGCCTCCACACCCCACCTCAGGCCCTGATGAGATGTTCCTGATGGCCACCTGAGGACAGCTCAGGACAAGCATTCTGTCCTGGTCTCTCCTGCAGCCTGCTTTGCTCTGCTGTCCCCAGAAGCCATCCAAAATCAGGGCATCCAAAGGTCCCTGCTCTCCCTCTGAACTGCCACAGTACCCTGTCATGGGTTGGGACCTATTAGAGTCCTTATGGAGTACTTTGAGATATCAGAGCAAAAAAGGATACACAGTCTTTATCACTGAAGTTTGCCAACATTAGCAAGCTGCCTCTATCCTCAGTAGGAGGCTGTGGAGGAGAGACTAAACAGGTGAACAAGCTTTCCCAAAGCACAGCCCACAGGGAAATCTCTCCTGTTAGGTAGGACATAGTGTACTGTGCTCCCTCTGCCCAGGAAGACTGTCCATGTTCTGGAAGCCTGTATATGCTATGGGTGGACTGGGAGGGTCTTGACTACTTTGTTAATCCAATGATCTCTACAAATGGAAGTGAAAATACCCATTTTTAAGAATTTAAGTCAGCGCATGCTTCTTCACAGCAGGAAGAAGTGGCACATCAGGCTGCTAGCTTGGCAAGGAGACACTCTGATATGGCAACTGCATCAACAGATCCCTCTCCACACCCAGAAGCCAATGCATTAAGCAGGGCTTTGACAAAACTTTCATGGCACCAGGGCTCCTGACACCAGGGCATTCCTCCATCACATCTGTCCTTGTTCGTGAAGTTCTCTTCTGCCACCTTGCAGGTGAGGAACAGAAAGATAAGTTGCACCAGCAGCTTTCATGGGAGCAGAACTGAGCCCTCAAGTCACACAGCACACCTGCACTGCATCCAAGGCCAAGCCACTGTGGACCCTCATATCTGGATCTTTGGGAGCTCTGTCCTTTTCCCAAACTCCCCATGGCAAATGGCCAAAGGACCAGCCCACAAACTCACCACTGAGTTGTCCAAAGCAGAGACAGAAGTCCTGCTTGCACAGGATGCTGTCCTCCTATCTGTAAAAACCAGGGTTAAATATGGGAGCCATCTCTTTGTTGTCTAAACCAAGTTATACACAATCTACCCAGATCTGGAATGACTAGCAGTAACTCACCAGATATTATTGGCCCTGGATGGCTTTCTGAGATACAACCCTTCTCTTGGGTAAAAGTTTTTCTTTGAAAAAAACCACACCATCCAGATGCTCCCATATATTATCATGCTAGATGCTCCCTGACTCCTGGTTCCACGAATTTGAACTCTTCAGCTTGCAGAGTGGAGAACATCGCCAGCTCCTTCAGAATTGCTCTGCCCCTTTCTTAGGAACAGATGGCCTGTGTTTACTTCTCTGTCGGTCTAACCAGTCACCAGTCTCCCTGTCAAACCAAGGAGCTGCCAAGCAGGGCTGGAAATGGTGATAGTTTCTACACCATCAAGACATTTCATTTGGCCATTTAAAATCTAGAAGACCTTAACAAGCAGAACAAGAGATTTGCAGTGTTGATGCGCTCTAAAGATGGTTCGGCAGAAGCTAGCTGACTTTCTCTAACACGCGGGCACTGTTACCTGGGATATACTGAGCATAGGATTTCTGGCCCTCCTTTTGGTCCAAACATCAGTCCCAGTATTCACTGTATCTTCTTTTCATAGACTTCATTAGCAGTAAGATGCACAGCAGGTGGCCTTCATTTTCCCTGCACTCCAGGTCCAAGTCATTGCCTGTACCTCAGCTTTTTGCCTCACCACTTTAATATCCCAAACGCTATAGTATATTTGCTTAACACTCCTCAGTATAAAACAACAGCAAGGACAGAACGATCCAAAAGAACTGCAGGAAGGAATTAATCAGATCAGCTGCGTAATAAAACATCAGCCATAGGACTGAGTTAGTCTTTTTTTTTTTTTTTCCTTTGAAGATTTAGGCCACATTTTGAAAGCTCTTGAGCAAACCAACGGCATGACAGTGTGAAGATAAAACACTTCCATTTAAGCATGCTTAAGTATGCAACTGCAGAATGCACCATACAAGCATACAAGCATTTTGGAGAGCTGCCTTCTGGATTCAGTTAAGTCCAAAAAAGTACCAGAAAGCACAGTGTTTAGTAAAGCTTGCAACAGTTTTTGCTGAAAACCTCCATTCTGTCAGAATACTTGTCTCTTTTAACAAGTGGTGGTGTAAAGATAAACATCTCTGCTTCATCTTTGACAGCAATGGAAATTGGGCCAGTTATGACTGCAGGCTGAAAGACTGAGGCCTATATTTTATCCTATTCTCATGGTCTTTTCTGAAATAACATGTCAAAGGAACATTCATAATTGTAATGTATTCCATACATTTTCTGGTATAATCAGTACACAAGAGACTCTTCGGATGTACAGTCACTAGGGAGTAGTGCCTACCCTGGTTTTCACTCAGATGCAGTATGATCTTTACCCTTTGCCGTAAATTGGCTCAGAGCATATCTTTATGTGTCAGTTTTGCCTACTCACTTTCAGATGTTACCAGCTTCCAGTGCTATGGACCTGCTTTGGAGTACATGTGATTTTCATTTTACACATTTTTCAGTTCCTTCATATGCCCAAATGAAAAATTCAGCATTCAGGGACATCACATGGATTTATGATACTCTCTGGTGGGACTTTATGTTCAAGAACCTAATGAATGGATTATTCTCATCCACATGTGGCATTTCCCAGCTGTGGGAGATATGTTATTATTCCTTGTTTATTTTGCAGCTTCTGCATGAGCACGCTGAGCTGGTTACTTTGTGGAAAGCCTTTACGAGTCACTCTTGGGTAGGCTATTTTGCGGCACAAGAACCCAATCCTGAGTACAACAAGTAGTGCCGGTACTCAACTGCTGCCATGTGTCAAGGGAAGCACAGATCTCAGCACTTATGTTGGAGGAGTCACTGGTACGTCCTAGACAGATGGGGGTATCACGCGTGACAGGAGAGGAAGGAGCTTAGAAAGGTACATGGGATTAAATGTGTGGGAGAGGATGACAGCGAAAGCAAATGAGAACAAACTGTTTTTAGCCTCGTTTCCCAAAACATTTTACGTCTACTTTACCTCTCTCCACTTTTGAAACTATTTCAGCCACATTTACAGACAGCAGCAGTCTCAACAAGTGTCACAGATATAGTCAGTTGGATAGAGGAGATATACTGTACAGATGTCTCCATGCCAGTAGAAAAAGTGGTAGGAGGAGCACGACTTTTACTAGTTGGGTTACACAGAGCCTAACAACCTAAGACAAGTCTAAGACAACCTTCTGCTGGGACCCCGGCTTCAGGCAAGGTGTCACTTGCAGAAGGACTTGATTTGCATTTGCAGGTGTCAAAGTGAGTGCCAAATAAAAGCTGAAGCATAGCTAGTTAAGAAAACACATACCAGTCTTCCGCTTCTCACATAACTGCTGGAATAGTATCAACCCATATCCACCAAGCGCGTGCTTTGGTGCTGTGGGAAGTGAAGTGTGAGCTGTTGTGCAGTGGGCAGTATGAAGTGGGGGAGTGCAAAGATAAACTCTCTTTTATTGCTGCATTGCAGAGGTTCCCCCTGCCCCTTCCCGTTCTGCTCCCACAAACAAGACAACTCTGAGCACACTGCACGGGAGTAACACCAGAAGCTGAATCAAGACATTGCTACAGGGACCCTGTTGTTAACATGTGTATGCTTTCCTTTCTGTAAGCCTGGACTTATTACCGGCTGCCATAAATTACAGAAGATCATGCACTCAGCATGACCTTCTGCTCATATCCTCCTCTGTTACATGCAAACCCCTTTATGGTTAGCTACACCATCATTTCTTTGAGGTTAAATTATTACAAATAAAGCTCACAGCCTCATGGGTTTACGCTCAGTTGTTCTTAGTTCAAAATCCCTGAGTCACTCTCCTCTAATTCTGAGCAAGGAATTTAACAGACTGAAGAAAACCTTTTTATGCCAAAAATTTTTCCTCTCACTTCTGTGCATTGCAGAGCCTCTGCCTAAAGCCTCCATACCCAGCAGAGCATGCCCCCTTACTGCTACATCTGCGAGCTGTTAGCCCAGAACTGCTACTCAACGCAGGGCACAGCAGCTTTGTAAGCAAGCAGTTTGGCGTGGGGGGATACTCCGCTGTCTGAAAAAGCTAAAGGTTTTTTGACTGAAAAAGCTCTGTCAGAATGCTCCAAAACTGGCTGCCACCCATCGACCAGCATAAGGACAGCCGGCTGTCCCTCTGTGACCAGGCGGGTGCTGAGGCCATGGCTGCGCTCTCCCTCCCCAGCTGGGCAGCTGTTGTGGGAAGCAGGCAAGTGCCAGGCTCTATATGGGGCCCTGCTGCCATTCCCCATCTTCTCAAAGGCCAGCAAGGAGAAACTGGAAGTCAAGTGGGGCTGACCCACCAGCCACTAGGTAAAGTCTTCCTTGTCAGTTTTGGTTTTGTTTTTCTCTGTACCTTTCCGCCGTACCAAGACAGTTTCCCAAAGTGACCAGGCTAGGCACATCCTAGAGGTAGATTAATGACAAAACAATTTCAGTACAAAGCCCTTTGTCAGTGAACTAGAATCCTAGACCAGTTTGCCAGAATCAGAATGGAAATAATTTTAAATATGATAATGAGACTCATATTTTATCAGTCCATTTATGAAAGAGTAATATGGGAAGGTATGGTGAGTGATGAGGTGGACAGTATGTTTGAAGCTGAGGGAACTCAGCCCTTCCTAACACAAAGCATTTTAGTCATTCTCTACTCAACTACTTCATCTTGAGCTTGAGCTGAAGTTTTAGCACCACCTGAATCTCAGGTTTGCATAGGTTTGCAGTACGGCTCTTGTCATGCTTTCAGAATTTCACAACTTTTGGTTTTTTCTTTTCTTTTCAGACCTTGCAGTCCTAAAGTCATAGGGAACCTTTTTTTTTATTTTTGCACTTACTCCATCATGAGTCTAGTATGCAATGATTTAACAGAGAAGAGTTTATTTAATCCTAGTGCACATGACAGTAGTATTGTAAAATATAAGTCCTGCATGACATGTCCTGAGTCAGGGTTGTCCTGGTGGACACTGAGTTGACCAGAAGGCAGCAGTGTGCTCTTTGTCAAGAACGTCCAACAGCATCCTGGTCTGGATTTGGCAGAGTGTTGCCAGCATGTGGAGGGAGGTGATCCCTCCTCTCTACTCAGCCAGAGTGAGACCCATCTGGAGTACGGTGTCCAGTGCTGGGCTCCCCTGTACAAAAGGACATACTGGCTTGTGTCCAGCAAAGGTGTCTTGAAGATGATTAAGAAACCAGAGCATTTCTCTAATCGGGAAAGGCTGGGAGACTTGGGCTGTCCAAATGGAGAAGAGAAGGCTCAGGGGGACCTTACCACTGTGGGAGCAAAGACAGTGGGAGCAAAGACAGATCTTGTAGTGGTGGCCAGGACAGAACAAGAGGCAATGGACACACACTGGAATACAGGAAATTCCATCTAATCAGAAGAACTTTTTTCTCCTGTGCAGGTGATCAAACACTGGAACAGGTTGCCCAGAGAGGCTATGGAGTCTCCATCCTTAGAGATATTCAAACCCAACTGAACACAACCCTGAGCAACCTGCTGTGGCTGACTTGCTATGGACAGGGGTGGGACTGGGCACTCTCTAGAGCTGCTGTCCAGACTTAGTGCCACCACAGTTCTACTCTACACTTCTATCACGTAGCACTAAGTTCCAAGTAATAAACGTGTTTGAGGACATAGTGGAGGAAGTAGTACTGCTTTACAAGGTAAGGACTGCTCAGATGGTAATAAGTATAAATAAAGTTTCTAAATTAAATGAAAGATTAAATAAAATTTTATTTTCTACACAGGTTCAAGTGTAAAGCTCCTGTACATTTGTCACCTCCAAACCACTTACTAAGATCTTCTGATGATTTTTTTTAAGCTCTCCATTCATGCTTACACTGCTGCAAGTCTAAAATTGCTTGAAAGGAGTTGGTTTTACCTATACATATTTTAGACTAAGATTTTGTTTTCCTATCTATGTACATACTTCTGGTCTTTCTAAACCTATGGTCCAGAAATTCTATGACTACTTACAGCACCTTTCCACTGAGGACTGTGCTTTTCATGACACAGAGGCAAGCCTTCTCTAAAGGTGGACAGTTCACCCATGTTTTCTGTCTGACTCAGAAAAGTGGAGTCTGGCCATGGCCAACTCATGTAGGAGGTTCTTTGCGTAGAAATAAAACGAGTACATGAAAACCAGGCAGGGTGTAATGGATGCCACTATTAGCTCTTGATACACAAATGTAGAAACTGTATATCACCCATGGTACTAGTTCAACCTGCCTGTTTCCTGCCCAAATGGATTGCCAAGCAATGAGTGAAAAATCTAGTCACTGTTGTAAGCCCAGATTTGGCCAAGTATAGTGAGGTATAGATGCAGCGGCTGTCAGCCAGACAGTGTGGATGTGAAATCTGGCATTCCTAAAACCTCTGTATGTCTTCTACATTTACTTCTAGACTCCATCTTGCAAGGATAAGTACATATCTTAGCAGGCTCCAGTTGGTGTACACATCAGTAGGCTTGCCTGTGCAGTTTTTCGTTTTTCCTTGGGTGGATTTCAGCTGTCATTATTTTTCACAAAAATTAGGGAAAGGGCCACTGCCCTCCTGCAATGTAATTTTTCATTCTTCCAATTCTTCCAACATAGTATCTCAAAATAACTGAATATGAAGAATCACACTTTTCTTTTCTGTTGGTCACTGTGGAAGCTCTTATTTTTCAGCAAAAACCAGACACAATAGTGTGTCCTGTGGTAACACGTAGGTTAGATGCTGAGTTTTCATTCCAGAGACCCAAATGGCCGCACACCTATGCAAAGTTTGAAGCGCTGAGTTCAGGGTGAGGGGCAGACTCCTACCCTCAGTTAGTTACCACGGAGCAGCGCCATCAGCCCCCATACTGCAGGCAATGGGTCACAATAACAGCAGGGCTTACTGGCTTTGGGCTACCAACTCCAAATTACAACAAAAGGGATGGCTGCAGCCCATGAACCTGTTTTCTGACCTGGTTCTGGACAGAAAACTCATTGCAGCTTGTTCACAAGGAGCTGGCGCTGGGGACAGGGGGAGAAGGAACTGGCAATATTGAACGATTTAATTTTTTTTCCCCATTTTGCATGTTTTCATTATTTATGAAGAGGGATGCTTCCTCCCATAAAATACCAACTGGTTCCTGTCTCCCCAGTCACACTGACATTCCTGCCACTGGTTTCCACCTACCCACACATGCTCCCCCAGCAGCCTTTCTTGCATAAGCCACGGTTTGTCTTGGTTTCAATGCAAGCAAACAGAAAATGGCTGATCACTACTATCTGAGTTAAAGGAGGCATCATGTGTACTTTATGCTGGTCAGCTGGCCACCATTCAGAGACGGAACTTAGTGCTACAGTGAGAATCTCATCCATCACAGGCAATGACTCCTGGTGCCAGCTTTCACATCATGATCAGCTGAACGGGAAGTGTTGGGTACAGGAACTGAAAGCCTTGATCGTGCAAACAAGCTGCCAAATCAAAATGAGAACATACCTCCCTGTTCTATGCTTAATATAAAGAAATGGAGAGAGTGTCAAATTCTCTAGTTCCAGAACAATAGCAAGTGGGTGCTAGTTAACTTCCAGGCTTCGGAGCAATTAACTCTACAGGGACTTGTGCCTCCACAGCTGGCAAAAAAGTGACTTGCTTTTATGATGTCAAGGAGATGAGGAGCTCAGACTGCAAAACTCAGGTCTTTCTCATAGCAGAAGGACAAGCAGACAGCACAGGGCTAAGTCTTGCCTTCAGGCCAGAATGCAGATGCATTCAGCTGATGATTTCACAGGCATTTCAGTCCTGACATCAGCTGAATGAGTCCCATCTGATTATCCAGCCATCTCGCCAAACTCTCTGCCTTGACCTAAAACCCAGCAGCTCAATATGGTGATTCAAAGATGTCAAAGGCAAATGACAGTTTTAAGGCAGGTTTTGTGGCAAGCCACCAGTGCTGGTGCAGTCACCTCTGGGAACCCAGCACCTAAGAGAAAGCCCACAACCCACACCTATTGAGCAGGGACTCCCCACCAACCACAGCCCCCTTCTCAATTCTGCTGTGCCACATGAGGGAGAAGCACTGTCACTGCAGCAGCTGTCAACCTATCCCTTCTCCAAGGGAACCCACCACCACCCACTCCTTGCCACCATGCCAGGTAGTAAGCCAGGCACTGTCTTCGGTACTATTAATTCCCAGTTCCTCTAGTTCTGTACACTTACAGACCTCTGTACACCTGTAAAAATTTTTGTCTCAGCATGCATATGGAAGGCCTGCATTTCCAACTAGTAGTTGGTTGTCTCTGACAACGCCATCAGCCAGGCTTACTATTTTGCAGACCACATGAAAAACTGTTCTTTGTACTCCTTTCCATAATTGTTTTGTGTTCCACAGCCAGGACAGGTGCTTGACCTCCTGTCCCAGCCCTAAAGCTGAGCTTCTCAACAAGCATATTCCACCACCACGTAAGAAAAACTGAGGTCAGAAGGGGCTCAGAAGGGAAATGCAACCTGACGTCCATGAGCACAGTACCTCGTACTCGGAGAAAACTTGTCACACTGTACAGGAGATACAGGCATCCACACACCCAACAAATGCCACAAAAATTGTATTTAAGAAGCAGGGAGCATAGGGGAGCATAGGATATTTTACCAGCTGACTTACTACCAGGGAGACACTGCCTAGCACTAAGTGCTAGACAGTTTCAGAGCAATGACTTCTCCTTGTCTCCGTGTGTTTGTACAGCCACATCAGCACGCACGGATAAGTCACTGCTTCTGCTCTAGAGATACGCACGGCTGAAAGAGCCAAGAGTGCTATACATCTGCTGCAAAGATGTGTGAGGAAAATCACATGCTGTCTGTGTATATGCTACCTTGCTCAAGCTACTAATCACCCTCTCCGTAAATAGACTTTATACGCATTTTTAACAAAGGAAAGGAAAAAACAATCTGGGTGCAACAGGCTTTCAAGATGCATGAGAGGTAAGGTCCAGGGTTTAGGAAATGAAAGGAAACTAAGTACAGTGTGAAGTAGCTAATGGAACTGAAGCAAGACATGAGCAAGTGACAGCAAGATAGGGTGGCCAAATGCTGACTCCACTGAGGCTAGTTTTTTTAAGAGAAGCAAACAAGTTGTCCAAGTTTCACCTCAAAGGTCACATTTTTTCAAATAGTAATAGAAATATCACTCCTTTTCTGATGATTGGGATTTGAACAAAACTATCTGGAACATACATGTATTATGTATGTAAGTGTGTCTGTGTATATATATGTATATACTAGTGTTTGGTATATCTTCAGAGTCTGAAGTTCAACTGGTTCTTTAAAAGGTCAAGAGGTACCAGTCTGTTGGAGGCTTTTGATTTTCTGGTCTTTTTTTAAGAGATGGATAAAGACAAGTGACTTCCTGGAAAAATGTTTCAGATGTGAAATTGGACAATGTTAGATGCACACATTGTCAGGCAAAAAAATATTTATGCGGGACTAATTCCAGTGTCCAATATTGGTTCACTACATAGATTGCTGAACTCTCTTTCATCTGTCATCCTAGTTTATCCAGCAGCTTGAAAAACAAAACAAATCATATTTTTAATAACAAAGGAAACCTTGCTTAAATTAAACCCCCTTGTTAGCATTTAATGTTCAACTAAGCCAAAGAAGGAAGCTGTGGTGAAAGCAAACAAATATGAAATGTGAAGAATTTCACTCCGTTTACTCCGGGTAAAAGCTGCTTAGCTTGGTCTGACTGCTAAACTGATCAATAAGCAGATTCAGCTCTCAAGTAAGTTAAAACTCCCTCTAATGGCAACTGGATGAAGGACAGAGTTTGAAAAAATGAAAAGCATCTCACTGCATTTGAAATGTATTTTTGGCTAGGCAAAATCTAGTTAGTATGAATGCTTTTGAAAAGTGAAACTTTATCTAGTGCCCATGATTCTTTTAAATTGCAACAAATTTGTTTATATTCCTGACAAAATTTTTATGTGCTTTGTAAGATGTGTTATGTAGAAATTTACATGTTATGTAAAATGTGTTTTCTGCAATGTGTTTTGTTGCTTTAACAGAGTGGCTGAGAAAAGCACCCACAACGGATGACTCCTCCCATCCCAGGAAAAGGGTCCTGCTATTGAGCAGCAGCACTCCCAACAGAAACACTAAACACTTTCGGAGATACTTTCAGAATCAGAAGTTCACAGCTCAGATGTATTCATAGCAAAATAAGCATTTTTACCTGTGCAGCAAGTGTAATAAAATCAGAAAATATTGCATTCTGCTCACAAATACCAAATAGAAATTTTCCTTATAAAAAAATAAAAATTAAGAAAAAAACCACAGCTGCTTTCAACTGGCTGAACACTGTCTGCAGGATAAAAATGTTAAGGAAAGAAGGTAACCAAGGGATTACCGGTTAGCACTAGATGTGCTAGCAGTAACATATAGGGAAAAACTTAAAAAATCACGGATTTAGAAAACTTCAAGCTCAGTCTTAATGACAGCTGGTAATGCCTTTTTCTACAACCTTGAGGGCATTTCAGGTTCCCAGGTAAATTCTACTCGTTAATCTCCTTTAATTCTGCTGTCCCTGCAAAGGGGCATAGAATTACAAAACTGAGAGATCGTGACTTGATTTCTCATTAGCAGTGATGATTCTGTGTATCATTTTTACAGCCTAAAGGTCATTTCAATTACCACAACACAAGAATCCCAAGTCCTTACTGGTCAAAGATAAAATGTTTTCAGAAGGGAAATACTCTAGGGGGTGGAAATCCAGAGTAAAGTCAGCAAAGAGAAAAAAGGAGAAAAAAAGGAGAAAAAAAGAGAAAAAAGGAGAAAAAAAGAGAAAAAAAGGAGAAAAAAGGAGAAAAAAGGAGAAAAAAGGAGAAAAAAGGAGAAAAAAGGAGAAAAAAGGAGAAAAAAGGAGAAAAAAGGAGAAAAAAGGNAAAAAGAGAAAAAAGAGAAAAAAGAGAAAAAAGAGAAAAAAGAGAAAAAAGAGAAAAAAGAGAAAAAAGAGAAAAAAGAGAAAAAAGAGAAAAAAGAGAAAAACTGAATTTTAAAAAATGCTGACTTTTTTCCCAAAAGCTCACCAGAGCCATTATCCTCAAATCCAATCTAGTAACTCTTCTGCTTTAGGAACAGAAGCTTTTATAAAAAGATGTGGAATAAACCAGTCTTTTACACTAGCATGGACTCCCCCTTCAGAATAAGAAAGACATTTGGAATCTGATCTAAGCCTCACTTAAGTTTAAACAAAAGTCTTGCAAATTCACACTGCCTACGTGCACTGTGGTTACCTCTTCCCTTAGTTACTGGAGGTTCAAAGCAGAAATGACCACTTACCCCACCAAGATAACTAGTACACACATTGATAATGGCACATAAAAGAATAAGTATATTCTGGAAGTAGGGCATACTTGCCTGTGAGATACTAGAGACAAAACAGAGATCGGGAATACGTCTATGTTTGTAGGTAATCTTGTTTTATTGAATGGTTTCAAGTGCTGCTTAAAATAACAACACTTTACAGTCTGTACATGCAGTTTCCATTTTAAAAAATTATTTTTTTTTCCAGAAGAGAAAACATGCATATTTATGTACATAATTTTGAGATAAAAGAAAGAATTACCATTTACAGCAAAAATTCCTCCTTACAAATCTTTTAAGAGACAAGGCAGGCAGTAACAACTCTGCAGAACCCAAAGCATACACACTCTCTACACTGAAGGTACAGTTTATTCACTGAGAGACGTTAGCAACTGCAGAAGAAGGTCGCTTAAGGATGGATTCAACTGAAAATGACAGTGGCTCAGTTGTTGCAAGTTTTGTTGTGGCCTGTTTGGCCCCAAAGAAGTCTTTTGCGCATTTGTCTATTGTGAACTTGTATTTTTGGTTCTCTTTAATGGCACACTCTCTGTATTTCTTAGAAGCATCTTCAAAAGTCTCTTTGACAAATGATCTTCTCAACTCTGCTCCAGATCTGTCAGGAAATGTTTGCTGGAGTAGCGACTGAAATGGATTGTATTTGAGCGGTGGAGAGGGCTTGGTACTGTCTTTGCTGATCTTGCTTAATATCTGTTCCTGAGGAGCCACAGAGTCCTTATCAGAAATTTGAGAGAAAGTCCTTTTTGGAGGAGAGAAAGCTGACCTCTCACGAGCTTCCTGAGGAAGGCACGGTATCTCATTACCTGACTGCTGAATATCTTGCGTGTGGGTCAGAACGAGTGAATTTTCCAGTTTTGGACACATGATGTCGTGCTCAGTGTTTGGACAGTCCTGACTTTGTGAGACCTTGGCATCCCAACCTGCCCCAGGTTTGAGAGCTTGAACAGTAGTAGCATTTAACAGGCATTGCTGGTAGAGGAGAGCATCACTAATGGGGCCACATTTTGGCCACACTAAGAACCTAGAGGACAGAGGATACTGCCTGTAGGTAGTAGCTACACTGACATTTGAAGAAATCAGTTCCATGTTGCTGGATCCTGAATACTGCATGGTTAGATCAAGGCAGGTTGGTAAAAAATTGCAAAACTCCTTGTTTGGAGTATCAACTTGAGTAGTGTTGAAGGCTGTTTTATATGAGTTGTATTCAGCTCCATGCACCATGCGGTTAGGGAGAAAAAGGGCAGCTGCTTGTGTAGCTTCCATCATCTCTCTTTCTTTATATTCTCTCTCTAGCATAATGTTCTCCAGTTCTTTATCAGCAAAAGCCCGTCTCTTTCTCATCCTGTCACTTACAGGGGGTGGCAAGGGTGAATTCCCTCCCAGGTAAGAGTCTGTTGGAATAGGACGGTAACCTAAAATAACAAAGCAGCATTAGGAATGAAGCTGCGTGAGAAAAACATTAAACCTGTGTTTGTAAAAGGGCTCCATTTGGAGCCAGTCCCGACAGGCACCGAGCACTTGCTACAAACCCTGAACACCATCAGCTCCTACTGAAGTCACCGTGCCACCGAGGCTCAGCTCCCTGCGCCGTCAGGCACATTCAGTACAAGTTCCTCAACGCAGATAAGCAAGCCCTGCTCCTCTGACATGTGTAGTCTCCTTCAAAGCTAACTGATTAGTAACTTTAAAAAGCAATTCCAAAACAGCAGATGGGGGGAGAGTGGGGGGGTGTAAAACCCTGCAGTGTTATGACTGGTATTGCATCGTGCAGCTTAAGGAGATAACCATCAATTTTTAACAAATATGGATAGTATTCAAATATTTTTTCTTCTGAACTAAAAAAGAACTTTAGTAAAACATAGCAATCTAGTCTCCAGTATATTCAATTACCAGGCTAACTGGATTCATTTAATATAACTGATAGGGTCCAATCCTGTTTGCTCTACCCAGACAAGTAATCCCATTGAATTAATGGAACCACTTACATGAGTAAGGAGAACAGGGTTTTTACCTGTTTTCACTCCCATTCCTCTCACACGGGTTTCCCCATTGCCAAGGAAGATATCTATACCTACAGCTGATGCCTTTTCTATTCTCTAAAGATGAATCACTATGTACACAGTGCTACAGATGGTAGAAAATTCCAAGGAGAACTAGGAGAAAAGAAAAAGAAAGTTAAGATAAATTAGAGGAAAGAATAGAGAAGAGATTTTTTTAGAGAGTGAACTATAGATTAAAA
>VYXH01008842.1:0-15162 GCA_013397275.1 Burhinus bistriatus
CTACAGGAAAGATGGGGCGGGACCCTTTATCAAGGAGTGAAGCAATAGGACGAGGGGTAACGTTTTTAAACTGAAAGCAGGTAGATTTACATTAGACACTAGGAAGAAATTCTTTACTGCGAGGGTGGTGAGGCACTGGAACGTGGAAGTTGTGGATGTCCCATCCCTGGAAGTGTTCAAGGCCAGGTTGGCTGGGACTTTGAGTAACCTGGTCTAATGGTAGGTGTCTCTGCCCGTGGCAGGGAGGTTGGAACTAGATGATCCTTAAGGTCACTTCCAATACTAACCATTCTATGATTCTACAGTGAGTAGCTTTCTTGCAGTATGGCACCTAAAAGTAGACACAGTGCTAAAACTAGTGTGGAACAGGGGAGAAGGATGAGGTTTTGTACCATATAGACTCACCTCCTTTTTCTGTGTCTTAGACATTAGCCTTTTTACAACAGCATTTTGCTGTTGACATGCTCAGCCTGTGATCTAATCTGTGCTTATTAGAGGGCATTTTACACATGCATAGAAGGCAGACTGAGGGAGAGCCTTTGCCAGTACTTAGAATTTGAAGTTACTTACCCAAAGTGGAATTTGTGTACAGCAGTCACTCTCCAGACCAGATTTTGAATCTGTCACTACAACCATAAATCATATATTCACAGGAGTGGAAAATTCAAATGGGCACCTGCTGTCTAATGGAAAAAGTTTTTCATCCCTGCTCTAAACAACATTGTAGCTTTTTACCAACTTAGAGTGAATAAACTCAAGCTCTATTAAAGCCTTAGCAGAATTTAAATAACTCCAAGTGGGTTAGATTTTTGTTAAACTTCATTTGAACGCTTACACATTTTTTCTGCTATATTAAGTAGACCATTTAATGGATTTTGATTGGTAATGCAGCCTGAAGCCTCATTACTTGAAAGCTTTATAGCTACCAGAAGTATGAGTTTTGAGGCTATGATGGAGAAAAATGAACTTTCTGTGGAGGCTGGAGTTTCCAAACTGAGAGATCAATAAGTTGTCTCATCTTTTTATCACAGACCTGGAATTTCAGCTCTGTGTACCCTGAGTTGTTTTTTTGTGGATATTACTCCTTAAAGGAGAATTTAACTGTCATAATTGATGAGATGCGGATTTCAGTCTGCTATTGGGCACCTCAGTTTGGGCAGGACATCAAAGTGAGGCTATTTATTGGGATAAACAGAGAAGCACCAGCGTGTGGAAGCTGTCACCCGCTCTTGCTTCTGGGTGTCTAGTTTGTATTCATTCTAGGGGAGGCACTTGTTTTGTCCTATTTTCCAAGAGCCTTCTTTCATTCTTTTTTTTTTCTTTTTTTTTTCCTCCTGTCCTACATACTCAACAGGAAAGTGTTTTAAAGCATAATAGTTTAGCAAAGTGGGATCAAAGTGAAGGAGGATCATTTGCTACTTTTTAACCAAAAGGAGAAAGGTGGTGTAGGCAAACAAGTGAGATGTCTGCTATTCAGTGCTACAGGAGTGCTGCTTTCAGAGGAAATGCCTTCTGTTTGAAGGCATCCAGTGGTGCCCACAGTGAAGGCTGCCTCTTGGAAGGGAAGAAGTGGTCTTAATTAGGATGATGTCAGCAAGAATATAATAATGTTGCAGATACAGTGTTTCTGTGACTTAAAATTGCGATGAAGTTGCCCTTCAGTGGTGCGCTGAGTGTCTGAGGAAAGCCTTAGTAGAACTGACTGATTGTATTGAAGAGAATGACCACTGCAAAGCTAATTTTTTTTTCTTTTACTGAAGAAATCAGGCTCTGTGTCATGTTTTCAAAAGCATCAGTTACCTGTTTTGCTCTGAATCTGTGTGACAGAACTGAAAGCTTCTTGTAATTTGTGCTTGTGCATTGGTACAATGAGAAAGTGCCTTGCCAAGATGTTGCACCACTGGTGTGTAGGGCCTTGGTTCCTGCTGAGGAGAGCTGGAAGTCTTCAGAGTGCACTGGAGTTGGCTGATGACCGTTTGTAATTCAAAACTTACGGCGTGCTGCTTTGCTCTTAGAGACAAGAGTTTCTTCAGATGTGTCTTATGTCTAGGAGAGGGTTATTCTGCCAGTTGCCACCTCTCCCTAGAACAGTAATTGTGTAACTTCTTGCTCAAGCCCAACCTGCCCAACTGCCAAGGCTGAATTGGTCCTGCATCAGTCCTGTGCTGCAGATGAAGATGTAAGGGGGTGAGTGGCTGGGTAAGCAGGGCATTAAGCCTCCCATCTGTGCCTAGGGGTCGGTTGCAGATGGGCAGGATGTGCATCAACCAGCACAGCTTAGGTCAGTATGGAGGGGGAGCTGAGCTGTGCTCGTGTATGGAGCAAAGGGTCTAGGGATGGAGCTGGGCATCTTCTGTCAACAAAATGCTGCCTCTTCCACAGAACAGACAGAAAGAGCTGCAGACTCTGTAATTACTGCAGAAATCGTACATGGCTCTTCAGTGTGTGTAGGTCATTAACAGAGTGCCATCTACTGGCACAAGATGTCTTTATTGCCTGCATCTTTAAGGCAGATGAAATGAGTGCTGCAGCTCACATTGAATGGCTTCCAGGTGAGCCCTGAATGCAAGGTGCCTAGCCGTAACTCTTCAGCTGGCCACAGCTTTTATTTCTTTTCCAGCCCTTACAAAGTCTATGGCGATCCCCACTTGCTGTCTGCGGCAGACCTCATGGACACTAGAGCCACCTCCTGCTATTTGAATGGATCACTGGGTTGCCTGAACAAAACAGGTCAATGGATACTGTTGAGAGACCCTGTTTAAGTGGTGTGGTATCTCACAGAAGGGTGTGCACACCTAGCTAGCTTCTGGCAGAAGTACTGCATGTGCCATCTCTCTTCTGCATGTCCTCAGGTGTCAGGGAGGCTCCCTTGGGTTTTTATATACTCAGGTGGAGAAGCTGGGAAACCAGTTGCAGCTCTAAAGGATTGCACAACAGGAGGGTTTTATTATTGTCATTTAATTAATTTAATAAATTTATTAAATGAAATAGGAGCCATATCGGTGTAATCATCACCAGGAGGTCCCTCATTCTTTTATTTTTCATGCAGAGCAGATTTCTGTGCAGCACAGATGCAATTTCAAAAGATGGCAGGGGGAAAGCCTGAGTAGGAGGCAGGTAGGTCTTCTAGCACTGGGGAAGGGCAGGGTATGATCAGGCAGTTTATTACCTAGAGTTACAGTAAAAAGTGGCTGCATCTGTTTTGTTCAGAAGAGAAGAGGAGATAACTTGCATTTATTTTTGTGGAGGGTGGAACTGTGAGCTTTTCAATTGCATGTGTCAACAGATGAAAACTGAAGTCCTCTGACAGAGCTCTATAAGGAAAATTTGCCCTGGTGCTTCCCTTGATTAGGAGAAAGTAGTTTTTCTGCCTTGCAAAAATGTTTGACATTTGAAAGGATATATGAAACATTCCATTCCACAGTAAAATAAAATGAGAGCTTTACAAAGTTTTTCACCAAGAACAAGAGGCACTAGAGTAGACCTGGGGACCTGTTCCAGTGAGGGAAGCCCCAGGCTAAAGCACTTGTTAGAACAAGGAACTCGAACTCAGGCTTGGCAGACACCCAAGATGCATGATTATTCTTCAGTGGGGTCTTCCTCCCTCATGAGTTCAGTGTCCATCCACTCTACAGCAGGCCCTTGAGAATCATGTTAACAGCAGCTCTCTTCATAAAAGAATGTCATTTTTCTGCTGGGGAAATATATTTCCTAAAAGACTTCCATCTGTCTCAAGCACACACTTTATTTAAACATCCAAAATATTGAAATAAGAAGCTGTTCACAGAACAATCGCCTTATCATAAAACACACCCTGCTAAGAACATGATTTCTGTTTCCATTTAATGTGAGGCAGTGCTCCTCATTATTCTCTCTGCACACCGAGCTTCATCTAAATCAAATTGAACTGAAAAGGACAATAGTGCCATTGATTTCTAGTACTAAAAATAATGCATAATAACCTCACTGTACTGTCAAATCTGTTCAGTGAATGAAATTGCTATCACAGAAGATGTATCATTATTCATCACCTTTATTATCCTTACCAAACAGGCTGATATCTTCATTCAGGTCATTTCTATGGAACTTGACTTGAGCAAGAAGCGACAACATGATCTGCGCTTCTTGGTCACCCATGCATATCCAGGAGGTGTTCAAACATCTTTATTCACGTGAGGAGAGCATGGAGGTGTCTCCCTGCTGAACGTGTTACTGAGGCTGATAGGTACGGAAAACTGCAGTTTAGCTGACAGCAAGACTAGGAGAGGGCATCAGCATGTGTTTGAATGTTTTAAATCTGTGCACAACTGTGCCAGGAGCAAAGATTCCCAAATTAGAAAATATGTAACAAAAAGATTAAGGGCACAACTAATTTGCTATGTGCTATCAACTAGGTTGTGAGCTTTTTTGTTCTTTTTTTTAAATACTTTTTTTAATGAGTGCTGCAGAGGAAACCCTACAGCACAGAGTGCCAAAAGTCATGATTTGGGACAGGGAGTTGCAGTTGTGTTGGAGGTTCCACTGGCATAAACTCGCTTTGGTTCACAGATGGCATCTGTCTTCTCTGTAAATGCCCTATGGCATGGCTCTATGGACAGGTGCATGCTGGTGATGATTGTTTTTAGATCATAACTGCCTGGTTTTGGAGGGGCTTTTAGCAGTCTTGGAGCCAATAAGGGCAGTCCATGGCATCAGCAACATAAAAATTGTGACAGTGTGACACACAGGGTAAGTACTGGCAGGCTTAGGCCAGGTTCTGGTCAGAGAGAACCACCAGCAAGTACTGACACCAAGTGCAGAGTTTTGGGAGTTTGTGGGGTTTTTGTTGATTTTAAACAAACAAACAAACAAACAAAACCCAGCACAAACAACCTCTCTTGCATGTATTCTTCTCTTCCCACACAGACTTTTGTTTTCCCTGAACTGCTGAGCAATTTGGGTTGGGATACATTTCCTCTCTGTGTACTTTTAAGTGTCAAGTGTTCATTATGAAGAGTTCTTGATTTTACATGCCTTTGTAGCCTGTGCTTGCAACAGTTCCACCACTTGCAGCTGAAATCCAACACTGCTCTTTCCTCCTGATTTTGATTTGTTTGTGTTCACATCTGCAATTCCAGGGGCTGGTTGGTACCTGCTGCAGAAGGGCAAATATACTGCAAGTGGGGAATATTTCACTGGTTTCCTAGTCTGGCTGCTAATGTGAAGTACTGACACTCGCAAGAAAGCTTGTTCATACAGTCATCTCAGCTTACCTTGTAAGTTCAGGCTGACTGCAAGGTTCAAGGGAAAGGGGTTTAACTGACGCTAACCTTCAAACTTACTTTAAGCTGGCTGGTGAGGAAGTTTACACAAGGTTGAACCTTAGTTACGCTGTGTGTATGTGTCTGAAAATTCAGAAAAAAAAATTTGTTCCATTTGTGTGAGATGCCCAAGGACTTTCCCACTAAACATCGTATTTCTGCTCCCCACTTCTTAGGTCATGCAGATTCTTGCTAGAACATGGCTTATGTTTCTGACATAAAAGCCACTCATTTGTTACGCTCTTCTTCCCACGCCCTCCTCTTCTTCATCCTACTTGGATTTATGTGGGCAGGAGGAGCATGTGAGTAAGAAAGAGTGAGAAGAATTGGCACAACCCCAGTGGTTTGCACATGTTGAAGCTTAGCTGGCGGTGATGGTGGGGCTGAGGACCAAAAGCTTTTGCCATTAGCAAGGGCTTTTGAAGCAGGGAACCTGTTAGATGACATTGCAAAAGGATAGGAGGTCTTGGAAAGGCAGTGGAGCTTTAGCTAAATGGAACGTCTAGGTGGTGTGCAGCCCATTTAGAGGGCTGCTCTCTAACAAGAAATTTTTTCAGCTGTCCTTGTGGCATGGACTAATTCAGCATTGAGCTGACAGTTTGCTTTGCGGGACCGATGTGACACCTGCTGTGGAAACGTGCTTCACACAGCAAGGCTATTAATAACCCAGCTCTTGTGAGCTCTTGGCCACAGTCTGAGGCCGTATTTTCTTAATAACCCTAAAATATGTTTTGTTTTCATGTACTTGTGGATATTAGGCTGAACCTTTCCTACTGTCAGGGATTTCTGAAACCTTAATTGTTTTTCCAACTTAATTGCCCCTGGAATGAGCTCAGGAATTAGCTTTTTGCTAATGGGGAAATATTTGAGCTGTTATGGCTCTGAAACTATTATTTTTAGACCTAAATTAAGGTGGGGAAATGAGATGCAGATAACAATCAAGGTTTCAACATTATTACACTAGAACGCACTAGGAATTACAGGATTAAATACAGCCTAAAATGAGTCCAAGAACCTGTTCAGAATGAGTAGAGTAGTCTTGAGATGAAAAGCCTATGACATTCTCCTAACTGCATGCCATCTTGATATTATTGATCCTTGTTTTAATGTAAAGGTCTTGCTGACAGACCTTGTTCCATTAATAATTTTGCTGGGTTTATATGCTAAAAGGACTGGCTTTATTGGAATCATATGGGAAACTTTTAATGTTTGTATTTTTCTCTCACCTTAAAGAAAAAATTGAGAAATTGAATAATGACCTAATTGGTTTTAGCAGCTGCTCTGCCAGCATGTGGAGAATTCATGCGGTATGGCTTGTCATTGGGGGACCTTAACCATTTTTGAGCATTTAAAGCTATCAGAAGCAATACAGTAATACCTTGCAGTACTTCTGAGGCATATGCAAAATACAGGTTTCAGCAGATGCAGCTGAAAGCACAGCAGTTGTGAGAGTGAAAACTTGAGCATAGCAAATTAGCAGTTTTATTTTATACCCAAGTCATTACTCAAAGATGGAAAACTATGCTAGAAAAACATAACGTGATAAAAAGTAACATTATTTTTATTCCTGGGAAGAAATTTTCATAGAATGGTTATTAGTGTTGAAATTCTCATTACTTACTGATTTGTTGAAAGGACTCTTCTCATATGTCCCACTGACAAGGCAAATCCCCCCAAACCCCCGAACAGATCCATCAGGCAAAAAGTCCTACAGTTAAAGGTAATAGTTCTGCTTATGTAGGTCCGTCAATCAGCTTTCTACCAAGACTTTTCAATTTGTGGGCCCTGCATAAGCTAGTATTTTGAGACCCTGTAGAAATGTAACATATGGTTCTTTAGTTAAAGGCTGTCAAAATGCATATGTGAAACGGGACCTAACTAAGATCACATTGGGGAAAAAATATCATTTGAACCTGAATGAAAACAATTGTTGTTTGTTTTGGTGAGACAAATAGAAAAATTACCACAAAACAGTCTCTAGATCTTGCCTTGCTTTTTGTCTCTCTTGACTCTCTCTTTACAACATGAATAGGGCTGCTCCCTGCTGGAGACCACAGAAATCCTTCAGACCTTCTGGGAGAAGATACATAAACATTCAGCTCAGAGGCAGAGGCAGAAGAGTTAATGGGACCATCCTGGGCCAAATAAGTGAATCTGGAGCCCTACTCTTTTTGGGGGGGAGAGGATGGGGGAAGAAATGAAGGGCCAGGTTTTGAATGAGTTGTTCCTCTATCTGAGACCTGCCAACGCAGTGCTGAACATAGTAAAAAGAGAGGAGACACACTCCCAGTGTGGTGTATGTATATGCTCAAGCATGCCTTGACTTTACTTGGAAATACAACGGTTGCGTCATACTGATCCTGCTGCAGAGAGGGGGCTAGCCAATGTGTGGAGGTCTTCCCCAGGTCTAGCTGTTGGAGAGGTAGTGGTTTGCTTTGCAGTCACCATGGGAATGTGCTTTGGTTCAGTTGATCCCTCTCCAGGAATCTTCTCCATTTAAGCAGATGGAGCTGTTCTGGGTTCCTGGTGACAGCCATCTGGCTGAATTGGATCTTTCAGCAGTCTCCCACCCCTGCCTTCCATGGTTCCAGGCAGACCAGTCGTGGGTCCACTCCCCTGTGTGTTGGGGTTGGCTATTACTTCCTCTTCTGCTGTCAGTGTGTTCTCAAATGAATGCAGCATTGCACAAAACCAGCATGAACTCCTTTGGGCCCCATACTGAGATGCTGGTTGTACTAGCAGTACACCACTTCCGTCTCTAAAGGATAAGTAACATGATTTCGGTGAAGTCTCAGAGCTAAAGCATATCTGGCTATGACAGGGGCAATCAGATTTATATAATTTTCTGACAGACAGTTAAGCTTAAAGATGTACAAACTGGAAATACACTGTTAAGTAAAGTTAATATTTTAGAGGCCCAAGGTTTTCTGAATCAAGGCACAGACCTCTATTCTTACAAAGATGCTTTTGCATTCTCCTGTCTTTTCAGAAGCCCCATGCTCTCATCAGACAAGACCCCCCCCACACATAAATCTGATGCCTATTAATGATAATAAAAAGAAGAGCATTTTAATGAGGGGTGTGTTTGGACTAGACTCTAACATGACTTAGAGGCTTGGTGTTTACCTGACAAAGAGGCAGCACCAGTTCTCCTGCTTGGTGATAGCTAGAGCAGTAAGTATGTTTTAAACTCGCTAATGCAGAGGAGATGATATGAATGAAATTAGTTAAAAGCTGAGGTTAGGTCATGATTTTCCAGCCAGTGCAATACCCTGAAGGTGTCCAGAACAATTAAGTCAGTTCCTTATTACAGTCTTATGCTGTTTCAGTAGAATAATTTAGCAGTTCCTTGACTTTTGGCACAATGTCTTGAACCTAAGGTTTAGCTAGTGCATGTAGGTACCAAAGCCAGGAAGAACATGTAGGTTGACCTTAGTCTATTATGAATAATTCTTGCACCCCTGACTGTGTATGTCTTGCTAGGAGGGTAGGTTGCTTTATCCTTGTTAGCTCTGTGTTGCAAGGTGCAAAATGTGGTGGCGAATACTTTAGTCAAAGAGAGGACTGCTGAAAGTGACAGCAGCAAACTCAGGTTTGTGCTGTGGAAACCCCTGTCAATAACAGGGGTTCTGCTTTACACATCGTGACACCATGCACTGTGTCTGGGTGGTCTGACTGCACCCTAGAAATATGCACGGTACCCCTGATGTGCACCGGTGACTGCACAGCTTTGGGGGCCCAAACAGAAATGTTTTAATGGGATCTGACTTTAAGTCAGTCACGATTTGACAAAACCAGCTTGTGCGATGCATTTTGTTGAGATCCCACAAAACCAAAAGGATTTGGAGATGCCAGTCTTAAGACACTTGATGGGCTTGTTAAATTTTTTTGCTCCTGGGACTTTATAATTAGAAGAGAGTTTCTGTAGGTGAAGTGGGTTTGTCATGCAAGTATTAGTGCAGGATCAAAACCAGCAGGCTTTTGCAGCGCATTTTGTGCTCTTGATACCGTATTGTCCCAAATTCAAGAGGCATTCATACTTTTCCTCCTGTTTGAGTCTGGTGTAGGATGAGGACAAAGGCTTGAAGGATGCAATGTCTGTCTGGGTGAAGAACGTGAATAATTATGTTTTTATTTAAAAACTAAAAAAGCGAACCTGTTCATCTGAGTAGAACAGCTTGTGCTCCAACTGTAATTCATTAGAAAATTGCACTACTTTAGGATCTTCTTGCTGGAGGCAGGCCTTAAGTCTAATTTTCCCTCTTCTTCTCATTACAAAATAGTTGTACCTGCTTTTTCTACATTCAAGTGACTCTTCAGTGTAACGATTTAACCAGGGATGATGGTTGCAAACTCTTGTTTAAAGATGACAGATATCTTTTTGCCCTGCAAACACAAACTGCTGTTTTTTAAAATGAAGCGGTTTTGAAACCGGAACATCTCCTTAGTGCTTTAACATCTCTTTTGTTGTGGTTTAATCCCGGTTGGCAGCTAAGCACCACACAGTCACTCACTCAGTCTCCCCTGGTGGGATGGAGGAGAGAATTGGAAAAGTGAGAAAACTGAGATAATGGCAGTTTAATAAGTAAAGCAAAAGCTGCGCACGCATGCAAAGCAAAACAGGGAATTCATTCACTACGTCCCATTGGCAAGCAGGTGTTCAGCCATCTCCAGGAAAGCAGGGCTTCATCATGCGTAATGGTTACTTGGGAAGACAAAACACCATAACTCTGAACGTCCCCCTCTTCCTTCCTTCTTCCCCCAGCTTTATACGCTGACCATGTCGTCATATGGTGTGGAATGTCCCTTTGGTCAGCTGAGGTCAGCTGTCCTGGCTGTGCCCTCCCAGCTTCTTGGGTGTGCCCCCCTGCCTTCTTGTTGGCAGGCCAGTATGAGAAGCTGAAAAGTCCTTGACTACTTAGCAACAACTGAAATATTAGTATGTTATCAACATTATTCTCATATTAAATCCAGCAGCTACTAGGAAGAAAATTAACTCTTTCTCAACTGAAACCAGGACAACATACCACACTAAAGAAAAGAAACAAGCAGGTAGGAAATCAGCAAAGGAGGTTGTAAAAGGAGGAAGAAGACAGAACTAGATTATCAAAAATACTTTAAAAAAATTTCTGTCTTCAGGTGTAGATATTCCATGTACCTATATCTGTCCAACAGGAACTGAGGGAAACTCATCATCCTGGAGGTTTGTCTGTTGAGTTAGGTGCCCTCATGCAATGTTTTGTACTGAGGAAGTGTGGCTAAATAGGTAGAGAAAAAGGTGATTCCCAGAGCTGTGATGCTGTTCTAGCAGACTGTTTATGGGGAGCAGCCAGAAAAACCAAACCCAAACCCCAAACAGATTACAGAAGGAAGATGAGCAAATGAAAAAATCAAAAGAAACCCTTAATGAGTTTTACAGTACACCATAATTGTGTGTCTCATTAAAATCCTCTTCCCTTTATTATCCTTGCATTTAGTACAGTAGGGGTTTTGTTTGATGTTGTGATGATTTATGGGTCCTTGTGAAATGACAGAGAAAGCAAAATTCTGGTGAAAGGAGAGATAAATGATTGCTCTTAAAAGACCAAGGGATTCGTAACAGTAGCTTTATTTGGCAATACTTTTCTAGTTTGTAGATCACATTTGTATAGTCTTTCAGTGGGATACAAATCTCTGATCATCTCTGTGCTGAATGTGTATTCATCTGGGTAAATGTTTTGCTTAGGTTTCAGATATGTTTTTGGTTTGGTTGGGTTTTTTACTTGGTGGTGGTGGTGGTTTCAGGCATCACAGAAATTAGTGGCTCACTAGTGGCTCAGCATGTTAGATGGTGAAGATATGATGACATTACATCTGTATGGAATCTGCAGGACTTGCATACAGAAAGCTGTAGCTACGTCAGGTTAGATCTGGGGTAACTTTTCCGCTTGACCCAAGTGGAGCCTTGTTGCCTTACAGGAATTTATGGTCAGATCTTTTTATCCATAAATTTTCTGTTTACTATTGATTTTGCTATATATCCCTCTGTTTATAATCTGCTTGCTTATTTTTTTTTTCTGGGTACTTTAATAACTACTTTTGATTTTTGGATCGTGTACTGCTTTACAAATAATTCACAATTCCTTTTCCATCATGCAATTACTGGGCATTTTTATCGCTAACGTACATACAGTCTCCATGGGTTTTGCCAGAAATTGCAGGAGGTCGTAAAGTTTAAATATAGCCCCCTCTTAGTTGTAAGACATGGGCCTGAGTGTTAGAAAGCAACCGGACTCTCTGTTTGGATCTATTTTATTCCTAATAATGACAAGCCTGCTCCCCTGTTCTTACCATGAAGAAAATCGAGGCTTCCAAAGTCTGAATCAAGATGCTAATGATGTAGGTTGGTCTTTTCATAAAACTGAGTGTATATCACACTGCAGTAGCGGAAGGCCTCCAATTATTAATTGATGAGATTCCCCATGTGAACCTGGCACGAGTATATTTAACACTTCCTATTTCTAATTACCAATATTCTGCAACATGTTAAAACTATTCCAGAGGCTTTGGCCCTGTATGCCCTACAGTATGTTAAGCCTTATTTAGGCTTACTGCAACACTGTAATCAGAGTTCTTGTAGCCTGGGGGAATTTTCTCACATTTCTTAATTTAATTAAACATTTCCCATTAAGTTTAATTATATGTTAAGATGGAGAATTCCTCCTGACCCTACAATAATAAGGGTTTACAAACCAAAGTACAGTTCTCACAGATTTTCTTCTGGGACATCATCTTGTTTGATGGAGTGAATAATTTAACAGAGATTTTAATATTTCCAGTTTTTGTAAAGTCTGTTTCTATTTATCTGCACCCAACTCTTTGGAAGCAAACAAGAGACAGGTCTCCACAATGCACTCATTATTACTAGAAAGCGAGGACCATGTCTACACTGTCTGCTCTTATCCGGTAGTTGTAAGTTTGCATCAGTGCAGCGCCCACCTAAAAATACTGACAAGTAGTCATTTTTCGGGAATTTTCCATTCTCTGTTTTGAGGCCATGGGTTGTAGTGAGTTCATGCCACATCTTTGTGCACTGACAGCACAGGACAACCTGACTGTCTGTTGGTAACTTTAGGTACCGTGTAATATAAATAGTTGTGCAGGTAGCTATGCTTATCTTAATTAAAATGCTAAAGTGTTATGTGAAAGTTCTGTTGGTGTCTTGAGAGAGTATTGTTGCAGTTATTTCATCAATAACAGAGGTACTTCCATATTTCTACCCAGTGGGATTACACTTTTCCCCATTTTTATGTGAGGGTGACTGAAATTGCAGATTGCTCATTGATCCTTTGGGCAGAAACTATTTCATACTGCTCTTCAAAGCTTTGCATCTCTTGGGGCTTTTATGTGTATGTTATAAACAGTTTGCTATTTAAAGAAAAAAAAATAAAGAAATGTGACACAAGAACTGTACATCCCACATGCTAGACACAAGCAGGTTGAAGGAAGTTCATGAAGGCTGTTTCTTTAGTCTCCCAGCTGGCTTACGATAGCATAATATGAAATTCTAGAAAAGAGAGTCCCATCAACAACACATCTGTTCAAATCCCTTGCTTTTTAGCTTCCATGCTGAAGTTCATAAATATGAAGGGGAAGAAGGCTCACGGTTCTGTCAGATATGCAGCACATTTTATGTTGTAAAAATTTACTGTAACTATTTTAGTCAAATACATTATTCTGGTGTGACCTGGATACAAACACAGTATTTCTACCTTTTATATAAACAGTTTTTACATCAACAAAGGTTTGTTTTACAGTATTTCCATGCACAGAAAAATCTGCTATAAAAGGTAAGCTCCCAGCTGTGTTGATTTCAGTGGATTTTACTAAAAATTGCCTTTATAAAGCAAGGAGGCCTGGAGCCATCCCATCTTGCTTTCTCTCCCCAGGTCAGCTGCTGACAGCAGGAAGGGAAGTATTCAGAAGCCACCTGAAAGCCAGCTGTCTCTGCAGAGATGCTGTTTCTTCTCTATGGACTGCTGGGCATATGGGGCCTGGACTGCTGATTTTAGGCATTATATTTCAGTGGAGGGCTGAGCTTGGACCTGATTGTCTTTGCAGCATCATTTAGGGGTGGAAATTTTGTAGGTGAAAAATACCAGACCAACTCCTTTACCCTGAAAAGTTATCTTAGCTCATTGAGTGATTTTCATAGGCCGTATCACAGGAGCAGGTTTGTTCGGTGCCATACTTAAATATACTTTTCAGGGTCAGCAGATCAGAGCCTCTTTGGGTCTACACTGCTCTGAGCACAGCATTCCCATATGTTGTGAATTTATCATGGTTCTTGTGGTACCTTTTTTCCTATGATCTTGTCTTTCTGAATCAAGTCGATGAAGTCTGTAGTCCCCAAAGAGGTGCTTGGAAATCACCTTACATTTAACACACAGGTTAAAAAAAAAAAAGGTAATAAAGAAAGACTTTACTTCCTTTCTTTTCTCATCACCTTTAAAATCTCTCTTTTATTTTTTTTTTATGTGAAGAAGCCAGTCTCTTAATTTTACAGCCTAACTATTAATTTTGGAATAGTTATAGTTGGCAGCATGGGGATAGACAGAAAAATACAAAGAATTCATGTGATTCCAGGAAAGAATAGATAGTTCATTCCCGGGGAGCTACGCCAATAGTTAGAGAATACAACTTGCAGAGAGCAGAATGAAGCCCCCATAATCCAAGGGGAAATGGTGAGGGACTTGCTACAGCACTTAGACATACACAAGTCTATGAGGCCGGATGGGATCCACCCAAGGCTACTGAGGGAGCTGGCAGAAGTTCTCACCAAGCCACGNAGCCTAAAGCACAAGTCTTCTGGGGAGCGGTTGAGGGAACTGGGATTGTTTAGCCTGGAGGAAAGGATGCTCAGGGGAGGCTTTATCACTCTCTACAACTAGCTGAAAGGAGGTTGTAGCAAGGCAGGTGTCAGTCTCTTCTCCCAAGTAACAAGTCATAGGACAAGAGGAAATGGCCCCAAGTTGCGCCAGAGGAGGTTTAGGATGGATATTGGGAAAAATTTCTTCCCAGAAAGGGTTATCAAGCATTGAAACAGGCTGCTCAGGGAAGTGTTTGAATCACCATCCCTGGAGGTTTTTAAAAGACGGGTATATGCGGTGCTTAGGGCCATGGTTTAGTGGTGGTTTTGGCCGTGTTAGGTTGATGGTCGGACTTCATCTTAAAGGTCTCTTCCAACCTGGATGATTCTGTGATTCTATTGTATGATTCTATGATTCTGTAATACTGATGAAAAGTCCATTTTTCATAAGAAAATGAGTAGGTGTGTCTGAATACACAAGGTGAACTAGTCTTTTGAATAAGAAGATCCTGAGAAAATTTTTCAGGGCAAATCCTCTTTTAAGGTTCTGGCATGGGTCGTTTCTGCCTTTAGCTCCTGTGCTTCAGAAGGATAAACAGTGAGTCATATCTGTTGGTGTTTGGATTTGTAATTTAAGAAAAATTGATAATGAAGAATATAACTTTTTCCCCAGGGTTAGCACAAAAGCAGATGCTGCATTGAGTTACACATTATATGTGTCTTCTGATTGAAAATAAAGAAGGCAATTTTTTTTATTTAAGTTAAGTAGTGTCAAGCTTCTAGTAACTATTAGTTTTTCAAAACTAACATTATATTGGTTCCGTATTTTGCTTAAAAAATCAGAAAATTTCAACTGAAATATAATATAATCATTGCAAAGTATTTAGTTGGGGGGGGGCACTTTCTTGATATAAACCAGAAAGTCATCAGTGAAGATACAAGTTCTCTCTTCTTGCAATGAAGCCTGTTGTTGAATGTTGAGGTTACCAGTTTTTGACTTAAAAAAAAAAAAAA
>VYXH01008842.1:15187-37507 GCA_013397275.1 Burhinus bistriatus
TGCTGTTGTTTTAGTTTTGAGTTTCCCATTTTTGAATAAAAAAAAAAAAAAAAAAAAGGCGGCACTGGTGATCCGTTTTCTGTTTTAATACATCTTTT
The DNA here is from genome assembly GCA_013397275.1 of Burhinus bistriatus. NCBI lineage: Eukaryota > Metazoa > Chordata > Aves > Charadriiformes > Burhinidae > Burhinus > Burhinus bistriatus. Next base: position 15,286 of record VYXH01008842.1, read on the forward strand.
GTTTTGATGCATTAAAAATAGCTTTACAATTCCAGATCTTTCCAAATATGCCATGACCACAAGCATACTTCATCTTGGAACTAGTGATCATCATACATTCTTAAGCATCCGATAAATACGCCAGTAGTGGTATCATGTTTTATTCCTCAGGTACTAGGACAGGTTAGTTATTTTGTGCTCATTTATACTGGATTCAGATGACTTACTGGCACTGGACCAAAATTTCTTCATCAGCATTCAGCAGTGCTTCTGAAGCATGAGAGAAAGGAGATGCTGAACTGGTTAGGGAGTATATACAACAGAACCCAGAGAATACCTTATTTATTAAATGAGCTATGAGTATTCTCATATCACTAGTTGAGTCCTGCCACATCCCCCTTTATTCTGCCTGAGTGCAAACAGCATGCAGGAAAAGAAGCGGCACTGGAAAAAGGACATTATGCCAGAACTGCATGTAACATCTAGTAACTATACATGTTTCCTTATGGCCACGGCATATCTCCGCCATCTGTTTTAGGAATCCACTTGAGGTGTGATTCAGGCTTTATAAAGATGTGGGACGACCTTTCCATCCTGGCTAACTGGTGGGGTCTCCAGAGGCCAGTGAGCTCAAGGGTATATGCAGTGTATTGCCTCCTGCCCCTTCCCAGTGCCATGGAGCAGATGAAAACCATACAGTAAATGTAATTGTGTAGAAAGGCTGGCCAGTGCGTCATGGGGCAAGCCCAGTAGCAGGGAGGAGCATGGAGGAGGAAGAGCAGGGAGTGCTGAGGACAGATTGAACAGGACTGAGAGCAGGTTTCCTGGGGTAGTGGCGAGGGATTTCCAGCAGAGACATTGGATGGGCAGGACGGTGCATTCTGCAGCTGGTTTGGAGTTGGAAGGACTTGGTGCTGCTCAGCAGCTGTGTCAGGCTGCAGTGAGCTTTGTGACTTTCTCAGCAAGTCAGAGAGCCCATTGGCAGGTCAGAGGGGCCTGTAATAAATATTGAAGAGGTAGCAACCAGTGTAAGAGACTAACAACATTATGTCCTTCAAGGAAATTTCAAGGGATTACTTCCTGAGGAGCAAAGGAGGGCAATTTTCACATCAATGCTCCTAGCTCTGTTTTCTTCTAAACATCTAGAGACCTTAAGCAGGGAGCTAGCAGGGATTAAGGGGTTCAGCAGGGACGTGCAGCATGCCGATCAGAGCAGAAACATCCCTTCTGCACGCTTAGTTCGGTGGCAAGGCTGAAAACATTGGAAAGATGTTTAGAGATAAGGTCTGCAACCCCTTGCATTGCCTGGGTTTCTCCCCTCATTAAGATGAGGTGTTTTATTATTGCTAATTTTACAAAGGGTGCTAGCAGCCATTATTTCCCCATCTACAGAAGCAGAAAGCATGAAAGAGTCAGGTCTGTGTCTGAAAGAGTATGCAGTCAGTACCTACCCAGAAAAAGACTGTTGGCTCTCAGAGTGGTTGAAAATCAAGAAGGTGCTTTGTGAAATGTTTCAGATAGAGGAGTGGAAGCTTAGTCTGCTGAGGCCTCAATTTTCCACAAGCAGCATCCCTCCTCTCTGCTGTTTAAGTTATTTTTGAGCTGTTTTGTTAGCTGCAGTCTTAAACTCATGACACAACTTTTCTGAGAAGGGAGCCTTGAAAGCTGTTTGAAAATTGGTATTGCAAACCTATAGGACCAATAATTGAAGTGGTTTCTTGAAAGTGGTGAAATCAAATTAGCAACTTAATTTGCCTAGGATTTTCAAGTGGTGAGAAAAAAAAAAGCACTCATATTTTTGTCTGTGATCACTTCCTTGAAGATAAATGACTTTGCTTCTTGCTGCAGGCCAGTGTACATAGCCTTAGACACTATATAACTTTTTTTTTTGTAATTGATTTTTTTTATTAGAAATTTTCAGAACAATTTCAAACCCAAATATTTTCCCTCTGCCCTTTTATTTCTTACTTGCTCTCTGGCTGATTTGGCTGTCAGTATAGCGCACTGACAAATAAATCATTGTCAGGGCTCAGTTCCCCAGTGCACAGGAGTCATGAGTCCCAAACTAACCCTGCAGCCATGCAATGGTCCTTACTTCATAGCTTTATCAAAGCTTGCTGACTTTGCAGCATCCCATAGTGAAGGCAAACGCATGATATGAAAGACAGTATCTTCTGTACCCCAAAAAAGACTAGAAACAAAGGTGCCATACAACTACAATATTTAACACAGGCAATGCGACTTCTTTTGCAAGGCACGTGGACTGGTGGGTTAAGCACTGCAGAATGAGCTGGGTGACCAATATGTTAGGATGTTCTGTGTGACCTTGAGCAAGCAGATTCCTGTAATCATAGCTCAATTTCCATTCCTGTTTCACAACACAGTTGCTACATACTTAGAGTGAAGAGCAGGCTCTCAGTATGTTAGGCTTTCCTACCTATCTGATATTGTGCATGCAGTGCAAATAGTGCTAATAAGCCATACTGGAAAAGCCTCTCTTTCTGACAGTCTCGGGGCCAATTTCTGCAGCTCAGTGCTTGCCTTCCCAGCAATGGAAGGATACAGTATGTATTGCCTCTCATAACTCCACTGACAGTCTTTGTGAGGGTTTTGCTAGAACCTCAGATGATACTAGTTTATGGCTAAATATTTTGCCTTTGCTCCTTGTCATAAACATTAAAATGTCAGACCTCGCACCCTGCAGAGGAAAGCTTAAAAATACAAATGTGTCTGGTGAAAGTAGATGAAAACCAGCAAAGTCTAAACTTAAACTTTAACTAATCATATGGTACAAAAGCAAATGAGTATTTGGGAATTTTGTGTGATGCTGTTTCAGCTTAAGCATTAGTGCTGTTTTTATGGGGTCTGTGGGTTCCTGTATGCTGTAATCATTTAACATTTTTAACTTCCTGCTGTACTGCAGACATTTGTAGCGAGCAGAAGGCATCAGACGTAGGATAGTGAACTTTTGAACTGCTGCTAAAGCAAAATGTGCGAAACTGTAGAGTGAAAGGTGATGCCACAAGCAGCCTTGGAAATTTAACTTCATTTAGTTTTTCAAGGATAAGAAACAGATGAGAGAGAACCTGGTTTTTTCAAGTTTCTTTCCTCGCTGAGGAAAATACTAAATTCACCTTTCAAGACAAATTAGAAATCAGTCCTAGCCACTTGCTCAAGGACGGCCAAAGAACAAACACATGAACATTAGAAGTGTAGAAAGGTATGCTAATATGACTGTAAGTTTGCAGAAAGGTAATCAAAATAAAACAGGAGGGGATAGAGAGACAGCAAAGATGTGAAAAGACAAGCAATCTTCAGAGAGTCCCTCTAACGGATACCATGTTTACATTGTTAAAAATGGGGAAACCAATCTTTGTCCACATGTTATCAGTAAATGAGAGTTTTAATAATAAATTATCTATGTGATTGCTATTTTCTTTCTCTTTGCTAGGAGAGCAGCTCTAAAAAGCAAAGAAATATTGCTGTAAGGTGTTTTACTAGTAGAAAGCAAATAGAAACAAGTCTGGATTTACTATTTTCTTTAATTTTGTGGGGTGTTGGGGTTTTGTGGGGTTTTTTTGTGTGTTTTGTTTTGGGTTTGTTTGTTTGTTTGTTTGTTGGTAAGGACAGGGAGATTTCTTGTCTCATGATGGAGTAGTCTGCGTTTGGCACCCATCATGCCGCATCACAGTTACTGTTACATTAGCAGATGAGGAGGCAGTGTGAGCTGGGGTAAAACTATAATCTCCTAATCCAAGTCATTGATTGCATTGAAATCAGTGGGGTCACAACTGATATAAAACTGAGTGTGATCAGCAAAAAGGGAGTCGGTGGTGTACGACATGATCATGTTTCTGTATCTTGTGTGACTGAATGCAGTACTCCAAAAGATGGATGGCTGATGAGTGGTTGTGTCTGAACTGCACAGTGCCTTTCAGTGCCCTTCACTTGACCACCCATGCTTGGGAATGTATGAGTGTCTTAGCTCCCTTGTTGCCTGTTACCCAGGTCTCTCTTTGAGGACAGTAGGATATATTCCTCAGAAGTAGAGCACACATGCAACCTGTGAAAATTGCTAGGAGAGCTATGGAAAAAATTGGGGTGGTAGCATGACTGGAAGATGGCTACAATCCTGTCAAACTTGGTGAAAGAAAACTGCCGCAACTTCAAAACAGAAGGATGTGACTTAAGAGCACAAATCCCATTTTGCTGGTAGTGCTGCTTCTGTCCTACATTTTGGAAGTTTTGCCTAGAAGTACATAATTAGGTGCCTGAAAAGAGGTTTTAGGAGTCTGACCCTAGGTCCTGTAATTGACATTTTATGCTTACGGGCAGTTGAGAAAGGAAGTATGCCTTGGGATGCATTTCTTTTTAGGTTGACAGTTCCTGCCTGTTTGCCATCTTACTTCTGATTCTCATCCTTCTCCAATATTGAGCATGAGTCCCTTGCTTCCCTGTAGGGAGAGTAGATGAGCAGACATGTAAATGAACCTTCTGTAACTCTTGCACAGGATTTCATAGTCTGTCACAGAGGAGCAATCATCTGTCACATTAATATGGTTCTTATTACAGTATTTATGTCAAACCCCCTGTCTTTCATCATTTTCATTAGCATGAAAAGTAAGGTTTTAACAACTATGGTAATAGGTAATAATGTGGCATTAGAACATAAATCTAGTGACGATACAGATACCCATGAAATGACAGGGACATGTTATAATTTACTTCCAGCACTTATTTTGGGGACAGATTTGTGTAGGTGGCTTAATTTTTAGTAAGTATTCACTATAATTATAAGAACTAACAGGAATGCTTGGCACAGAGGAAAAAGAAATCTTTGGACTGTAATTAAAGATGAGAGCTAGCGGTTACAGTTACAAATGACCAGCTTTCCAGTGGTGCTCAGCACGTATTCTGTTCGTAATTCTGACTGACGTGTGTCTAAATGTTATAGTTACAGGAGGGTTTGTTGCCAGAATCTGTGACTTTGGTAAGGAAGTACACTTTAAAACCAGTGTGTGTTCACAGGCACAGGTGGGCTAAACTTTAACTGAAGGGAACCAGATCTTTGAGTTAAATACTTGAATTGTTAAAATATGCTTTATTACTGTCAGAACTGTTAAGCACTTTGTAAAGTCAGTGAAGACCCCCTTAAATAACCAGAAGAAAAACTGGTCAGTCATGAAAATTGAGCTAAAGAGCTGAGGTAAAGGCAACCACTATTTGACAGCATAGGACCATTCAGTGGAACTGCACAAGGTAGGGAAAAAACAGAAAGGGACAATTTCTCTGCACAGTATGGAAAGCAAAAGGACTTTAGTTATCCAAACAACCACTTGAACACAATGTTACAGTTAATTTGTGATGTAATGAAGTGTTTAATGGCTTTCAGTGGTCAGGAAGTTGGTTTTAGAAAGAGTGCAGGCAACAGTTTTAAAGGCATCAAAGTGATTTACAACATTTGTAGACTGCACAGTGCACTGTGGTGCTGAGAAGCCCCAAGCTAGCATCGTCTGTTCTGGTGCCAGAGCTGAATGCAAAGCTGAGGTCTCTTGGCAGCACTGCTGCAGATCTAGAGAGCCCTGAGCCCCTCCACCCAATGCACACGTGTTAGCAGGCTCAGAGCTATCTCAAGGACTGTACGCAGCCCTGCATTGCTTTCCACAAGAATAGCCCGTTTGCTTTGAGGATGATGATCATTTTTACCCTGTAGCACTGTCTTCTCTGACTGAGCTCTCGGATCAAACACCACGTACTTGTACATCTAGTCATGCCATACGTCTGCAACTGACTTGTGCATGATCAGGCAATACTTCTCCCTGGGTCTCAAGTCCTAGTTTTTGGATCCATCTAGTATAGGTGATGATTGGGTTTTGCTTCCACTGCTGACCATTACCATTGTGACTTCACACATGGCTTCCCACATTGTGGTTTGGGAGCAGGATCCATTACTGTTTCTGTATCACTTAGATTTTCCTGGTCATGGTTTCCACATACTAAAATATTTTATGCCGCCTTGGGAAAGAAGCTGACAGCATGAGGTCTGTCTGCATGAAGATGGTGAGGCTCCATAAAGTGGGATGTGAATTTACTATGTGTGAACTTGTGCATTCTCTTTCCCTGTGCAAATTGCTGCGCCTGACAGAAGGAGACTGCCTGCCACCATGAGCATCTGGCTTAGCGGGTTCAGCAACTGCCCTGGGAGTTTAGGCTCCATCTCAGTGCACTGAACTGTTCAAGCAGACCTCTCGTTAGTGACAAGGTGTATTTGTCAACTGCAGCCCTTTTTTCCTGCTCATGCGTTAATCAGTCATGGCCACTTGTGTAACTGAGCTGATTGTTACCGGTGTTGATTTGTGATACAGAACTTCTTGTCTGGTAGATATCAGAGCAATCCGCAGATGAAGGTGAGTGCTCTCATACCCATTTAACTGATGGGGAAAACAGCAATGAAAAACAGTTTCTGAAAAGCGGCAGAGCTAATAGCCATTGGGAATAAAATCCTGTCTCTTACCATCCCTACGGATGCTTCATAAATTTCAAGTGTGCATAATGTGCAGTTTGAGACATGTTTTGATATATATCCTTTTGACAGACAAATCATAGCCTATCTTTGTGTTTCCAGATAGGATGAGCCTGATTCTTAAAATGAGATTTCTAGTGTGAATATTCATGTTCACAAAACCAAATTCCACCTTTTTAAGTATTCTGCAGTAGCTGTAAGTTTACTTTTGCCTGGTAACCTGCTCACTACAGCATTCACAAAAAGCGTTTGCAACCTGGAATTGGGTACAGTCAAAGTAAATTCATGTGAAGTAAACAAATAATTGTCTGTGCAGTAGTTACCATCACTTTACCTCATTTTCAAAATCAGAGTTCAGTTCCACATGACTAAAACCCTGTCTTTTGTTATCTTTATCATCTTTGTTTCAATGCAGTAGATAATTCATGAACACAGGAAGCACGTGGAGTCCAGGTTGTCAGCTGGTGCCAGTTTGTGCCCAGGGAGAAACTGGCTCAGAGCCTATCTCCCCCAAGAGTCTCTCCCCTTTGAAGCACACACGGAACAAAAGGAATGGCTGGATTGTGAGGCTAGAGAGGTAAGAAGATGGCTGGTTACGCTGTCAAGCATTCAAAATACTGTTGTACAGGCAATGACTTCTCCAAAGTCCATTCTGAAATGAACTGGTAGTTTCAAGTTCTCAGATAGATTGAACTTGAACACCTTTAGATTTGCAATGAGTTGATGCAGCCCTTACTCTCTAATTATGCTAGACCTTCCAGCAACCATGACTGTTTTCCTGGGTTAGAAAACTTCTCCTTGCATCCATTAACTTCTGCCCATCTCCACATTCAGAAGAGTCACGCTTGACAGTGTAACAATAACCTTTGGACAGTGTGTGCCTGCATACACAGGTGTGCCAGTCTGCTGAGATTTATACTTCCATTCCCCAGATGCATCTGCAGGGTGACATCTGCCTACTGATGGTGAAAGACAAGCAGGAATAAATGCTGCAGGCTTTTTTATAAAAACGCTCATGCCTCTATATTTATACAGCAGTGTGGCCTGATTATTCAGGAGCTCTGAGGCTTATCCCAAGATGATGATTTTTACATCAAAAGTAGATTAATGGAAGTCGACAGCCTCGTGTCCATCCAAACACAGTGTGAAGTGATAATAAGTATAGAATTGCTAGTCAGTAGGGTCCCATGTCACAGACTCAGACTAGACAAATGATGAATATGTAATGAAATTACATAGAATTGAGACAGATGGCTCTAGCTTTTGATAAATGCATATATCTTCACAATCAGATAATAATGCCAATGTGTGGAAGATCAATTGGGATATAACAACTTTGAAAATGAAAATAATTTCTCTGCTTTCACTTTAAGATGTGCATTTAAATCAGAATCAAGCTTAATTTAATTCTAAATTTTTTTTCATCACAAAATTAAGCAAGAAGAAGAAAAGAAACCCCAGGAAAAAATATAGGGACATTTTCATCTTATTTTGCTTTGAACTGTAGTTATTTATCCTACTGCATATAATGAAATACCATCGCCAAAAAGAAGAGACAATTATTTTCTCTCCAATAAATGTTAAGATAGATTGATGGTCCCCACTATAAAAAGGATTAAATGAAGTTCTTGACACCTTTTCAGGAAGATGTCATTCCTAAGAACTCCAGTTATGAGGAAGCTTATAATACGGTCCACCTGTTATTGATAGGGATGTTTAATATTTTACTGAGTATTTAAGGTGCATAGTCCTTGAGATAAATCAACCTCTCCTTCTCTCTCTTGATTTTACTATTTTACTTCAGGTACATCTTTCAAAGAATTGACGTGATTGACTAGGGACATGGTGTAAAAATTGTCATTTGAAAAAATGTCATTACCAAAAAGTAAGGAGTTTTGAGAACAAAATAATTATGAAGCTCATTAAATTCACAGTTTCTGCTTATTGCAGATTAGTGAAAGAGTAATGGCAGCAACACAGCACATAATTTTGCGCAGTGGTTGTGTATTATCTGAATTACTGTCACTTCCTTTGAATTTAAAGTCCTTGCTTGTGTAGATAAACAAGTGTCTGTCCCTCATTTGCATGGCATTTAGGATATCTTCAGATGAAGTGGAAGTAGCTTGTGCTTTTCTGCAGTCAACCAGCCAAACTTTGAGTACTAGTTATAATGAAAAAAATACCAGCTGAGATCCAATACGTTCGGTGCCATACTAATATACAAAAAGGGTATTACAGGTAGGAAGAGTCTATAGTCTCTTGTCTTCACATGAGATTTCTTGAGTTGAGAAGGAAGGAAATGGGGCACAGAATGGAGAAGCAGCTTTCCTAAAACGGGTAAAAGTAGTACTATGTGGGAGTACTAGGGGTAGTCCTCTGTGCTTCATGGCTGTCTGCCATGTTCCCGTAGGAAAAAGTTCAGGCGAGACGGTACCTTTTGTGGCTGCAGAGGTCCTGAATCAGCAGCTGGCACAAGAGAAAGTAAATCAAGTTTAGCCTGCAGTTTGGGGCTCAGCACATAAATTCCCTTTATGTCTTCTGGAGAGCAGGAGAGGATGACGCATGAGTTAATGCAGTGGCCATGAGGAGTATGCAATTTATACTGCACTGAGGAACAAACAAATGAGGTCTAGAGCAGTGGACTCTTGAGTCTTTTTGCATATCCATTGGAAGAAAAAATACGAGATCCCTTTTGCATTTAGCACTACCTAGGCTTGAGAGACAGCTGTTTCCTCAACTTTGTGTGTCTTTCCAAAGCCTGCCAAAGGCGGTGGGAACCCTTCTTTTAATTTCAGCAGTCTCTGCAGGCAGTACAAGGACTGCTGTGTATTGGCTCACAGTGGAAATGGGGCAAGAGCTCTGCCCCTCTCAAGCAGAAGGGCATTGACACTCGCAAGGGAAACTCTTGTGGGTCTAGTAAGAATTTCTACCTCGCAGGCTGCTGGCTGCAGAGCCATCACAAAAGGAGTGCATCTCCTCCCACAGTTTGCCACCTCCTCATTACTTCCAAAAATCACTTACGACTTTCTCAAGCCAGGCTATCTAAAGCTGGAGGCTCCCTAGTATCACTTAAGCACCTTAGCACTCTCTGAGCAGGAATTCTTTGCATTTATCTTTGAAGTGGAAGGATCACTAACTGTCTAATGCATTTCTAGCGGTATCAATATTTGCCTTCAGTCTGCATTCATGTGGAGTCGTGGAGAATCTGGGATGAGACCTTAAAAGAGCCTATCACTTTGTGATATTGCCTCAGGAGAAAATTTTCCTGTGCATCACAACTGTGATAGTTTATTGATCAGAATGATCTAAATTTCAAAGGAGAAGATAATGCCATATATTTTACTTACAATATTTGTGCAGCTGCTAAACAACTGCACCACAGTGAGCAAACTCCTTGGCAGTGGCAGGTGGAGAGTGCTCTGTTCTCAAAGATGTCAGATCTGTCACTTTCTATTGATGCATTTTATAAACAAACCAGTTTTCCATTAGAGGACATCCTCATCTGCCTTACAAGCCAGCAAGGATGGAGAATTCATGGTCCTGGCCCAGGCATGGCCTGCAATCCAATTTCATGTAGCCTGTAATGATTTAGTTTTCTACACTGTAGGAGATTAACACAATCAGGGGCATTAACAGGTGGTTGGCCAAAGGGGTTAGAAGGAACTCTTGGCTCTCAGTAAGGAAAAGATTTACCGTCTCTGTGATGTATCAAGATGGAAGAATATAAGATAAAGGGAAATACTTATTTCGGTACTTTCACTACAGTAGAGAAAAGCATGAAGAGAAGTTTCTCTTCTGACCACAGATTATGGGTGCTATTAGAGAGTCCCAGTAAACAGATCTTACGTTTTATGTCTGTGTAGTGAGAGAGAAGGTCTGCAGGAATTATCAGAAGGTCTCAAAGCACATCAGTGCTTACCACCTGTCTATCAACGGCACACTGTTTCTGGTATTTCACATGCTTTGGCACAACTAAGACAGATCCTTCCTCTCCCCAGTTCCCTAGTCACTGATACTACAATCGTTTAGAGGAGGCAACAGGTCATGGAGCTGTGCAGACTTCTGTGGAAGCTGCTGCTGTGGGAATCCCAGAGCTATGGGACTTAGGCAGCCTGACCAAAAAAACTCCCAAACCAAAAAACGCCCAGGTTTACTTGGCTCATCTGAAAGTTAGGGAGAAGGAGAAGGGGCAGAACTCATTCTGCTCTGGAAAAGGTAGATAAAATGAGTTCAGGAGAACCATTAATGTGATGGTAAGTATCTGTCCGGGGCTTTCCTTTCCTTTGGTACCATGAACATCTATTAGCAAAGGCTAGCACTAGCAAATACTCATTAGCAGAAGGTAGAGTGCTGTCTTTCTCTTTTTTTGTACCTACTTTCTTATATATGCATGCATGTCTGCAAGTATATATTTGAGTTAGTGAAGCTGCATTGTATCATAAGGGTTTCTGCATCTCTTTGCAATGGAAAATGTGCTGCGTTTTTTTTCCTTTTATTTCTCCCTTCTGCACCTCCCCACCCCACCCGCCTTAGCTTCAGTTTTAAAGCTGTTTAAGTAAAATTCAAATAAAAGAATATGCTAGAATTGGAAAGATAATTATAAGGCCAAAATCCCTCACACACCACTGGATTCTTTCCCTCCTGATGCGGGCTCTGGATTTGTCTGTGAAAGCAAAGAAAAAGCTTTCTTTGGTGCATTGTCATTAAAACAGTTAGAGTCTGCAAATCCTGTACAGTCAAGACAACAGCAGGATTATGTTTGATTCATAAGAATGAGCAATGTGTTCTGCTTAATTACAGAAGTTACAGAGGAAAAGGATTTATAGACCACCCCGTCCATCTCCCCTCCAGTGCAGGATTGTTCTCTCCAGAGCGATTCTTAAGTCTTTTTCTATCTAGTGTTACATGCACCACGTGATGGATCATCCACTGCTTTACTGGGGGTCTTGCAGCAGTTATTAATGGGATCAGCCTTGCAGTAGAGCCCTCTAGTTTTAAAACAGCACTGGTTGCCAGCAGATCATGTTCTCAGTGTGGACTTTGGGAAATTGCTTTCTCTTAGCATGTGCTCATCTGGGGCTATTGAAGTTGGATAAAAAGAGGGGCAGGTGCCTTATCTCGCTATCAAGATGTTTTCCCTTGAACTTAGTTTTCACCTTGGATTTCTCAATTTCATGGGAGAGCTTGTCCTCATTATTTCCTTCTGAGAATTCAAAAATAGTTTCCCCCGTCACTCATGTTTATAACCTCTGGTTTCCTAGTCTTTCCCCTACTGTTTTGTTAATGTGGACTTTATCTGTAAAATGGTGCTTCTCTTTGATCATACTTCAGCTGGTAGGAAATTTTCCTGTTGAAATACTGTGTTGTGCCCATTGCAGGAAGTTTTGGAATTCTTAAAAAAACACCACCAAAACCCAAACTTGCATTTTTTTTTCTTTCTTCCCCCTCCCCCCCTCCCTGAAAACTGAGAATTTCTTCTCTTATTTAGAGTTGTGGGGTTTTATGGGTAGTATTTGCTGTTTTCTTTCTTCCTGAATAAAAGGCCAAAGGTTTTTTTTATAGATAAGAAGACTTTTCTCCCTGTCTTTAATGAATAGCTTGTACAGATTTGTGGGAAGTTGAATGCCTTCTCCCAGCTGTCAGCAGGTTAGATATAAACACTTATTAACACATCCTAACTCTGTATCGTCCTAGATGTGTCACTGAGAAGCACATGAGAAATTCTGGCCCGTACTTTGTCCTGCAAACCTACTGTTAACTCTTTATCTAGGCTCTTGTTATTGTCCATCCAAGGTCTGTTTCAGTATTGTTTCTTTCAAGTTTTTATTCTTTCACTAAGGATATAAGTGTTTGATTACTTTTCCCCAGGTACTCACCTCATGAAGTTGTAAGCATATATCTGAGAATGGTGTTTTAGTGGCTTCCCCACCCCCAACCAAAAATTTTAATGAAAAGCTATCAAGCTATGGAAATGTTTTTCTCACAAGTCTTTTGGGTTTCCAGTTTTTGAAAACTGCAAACTCATTCAGTTTTTGTATAATCCAGAAGGAAGAAAATTCCTAATTTGAGGAAAGCAAAACCAACCCATCTGCCTAAAACCACCAACCCCCCCATGAGCATAAAAAGTCTACAGTCTTAATATGTCCCAAGAAAAATAATTGACATTTTCTAAACAATTTCTGTGTCATTCCAACTGACTCAGATTTTGATCTTGTGTCTCTCCACTCCCGTCTCTCCTAGTGAAGATGAGTCTATTATGTTTTTTCTTCCTGACATTCAGAGAGTCCCTGACATTCACATTGAATACTGTCTGTAAAATATTATTAGCAAGATGCTTATTCTACTTTAAAGTTGTTCCAAATGTATGAATAGGAACATTTGCAATTCTGCTCCTTAAAACCAAGCTTCTTATAAACTGAAGATTAAAAAAGCAGAGGGTAGAAATTGTTATCCCTGTATTACAGATGAAGCTAAAGGACTGAAGGCCAGTTACAGCTAACATACTGTTAATGTATCAGTCCAGAAATGAGCCTACTGAAAGAAGAGCTTTTTGAAGCTCCGTTGCCATAATGGGACACCAGCAACACCACTGCCATCTCCCAGTGCTTCAGACAGTGCCATAGAAAGCTCAGGGTTTGGCAACTAAGCAGGTGCCATGTTAGCACGTAGTCTGTCAGAGAAGCTTGTTTCTCAACCTCTAAGATGTTGGAACAGATCTACAAACGTATTTAGTATTTCAAAAACAGACTGGCCTTACCAGGGACTAAGAAAGGCATCTCCTGCAAGTTTGGTGTGCTAAACATCTTAATTTTTAATAGGCTTCATGTGCCTATGATTTTGGAAATACCCATGGCCTCTTTATGCATATAAAGGGCCCTTGCTGCTCTGGTTGACACTACTCACCTTTGCTTCCGTCTTCTCAGGAGTGCTGTTTCTTGGCCAAACGAAGCATTGGCTCTAAAAACTGGCTGAATTGTAAGATGAGGATCCACATAATTTAAGATTCGCTCTCTGAGGTCTGTTTTTTGTCTAACCTTGTGTGTCCTCTATGGGCCAAAAAAGAGGCTTTTCCAGAAGGCAGTTCACTCCACTCTCTATTGAAGGGGCCTAAGACAACTAATTTATGCAAAAGCTAATTCTACCTCAGTCATTTTGTCCTGTGTTACAGCTTCTGAATTGATCCCCAGGAATTCCCTGTACTCAGTCCTGTGCTTGCGGCACTCTGGTATTATTTCAGATAAGTATTGTGATGAAAACAAGAAAAGCCACAGACAGCCTAAAAGATATATGCTATTTTTCTGGAACCCTTATGTAAAATAGTGCTGCTTTTGTTACTTGGAAGGATGAACAGATACCCAGCTTAGGATATCTCTCTTTGTGGTGGTACCTTAGGCTATCTAGGAAGAGAGAAGATTTAATCATCCCTCTAGGTTTTATTTTCACATCCCGGTAGAACAAAATCCTGGGACAGTTCTTTATGACACCATTTACCATGACCGGGGGAGTCTTTAAAATGATGAGAGCGCCATTTGCTACAGTGATTGGTCAATAAGCAGGGGGAGAAGCTAACTTTATCAGTAGCCTGAAGTGTAATTCTAGAGTTGTACTCTGCCAGAGTATAAGAAAATAAAATGCTAGTGTAACAATCCATGGAAGTAGTTGGGATCAAGTTGGGATCACAAAGCAGCCATCTTTTCTATGAACTGGATTAGCCAGAGGCAAAATGCTTTCATCAGTTGCGGATTGCCAGACTTTTTTTTTTTTTTTTTTTTTTTTTTTTTTTTTTTTTTTGGTAGTCAGAAAGCTTTAAAAAGTGGATAAGGAGAAACATTCTGCTTCAAAACATTTCAATATCAGTTTCTGCTGGCACTCTCTGGGAAGTAGAGTATTGTTTAGCAACTCCATGATTGGGGGATTTGGAAACCTGACTGCAGGACTGCATTCATGCTAGGAAATAGTTATTGTTGTTGGCAAAGCAGCAGCAGTAGCTCTTGGGCCAAGGTTCTTTGACTTTGTAAGAAGTCCAAGGCACCTTTAGAAAAAGAATCTTGGATTTGAGCTATAGGCAGCATTAGTGTTGAAAAGTTCATAGGCCTTCATTCCCTTGCTGGAGCAAAGTGGTAAGTCTCTTCCCTGATCTTTTTACTACATGCTTTTATGTTAGTGGAAACTTCTGCCATAGTGGCTGTGCTAAGGCAGTAGTTGTTCCCCTAACTGTGGTGTACAGAGTCCTGTGGTGATGCGAAGTCGCTGAGACCTTCCTTGACTTTTGTTTCAGTGATTTTCTCCACAGCTCTTATTCTCTATCAATGTGTGTCATCAAATAAGAGCCCAGAGAACTTGTTCCTTTGTGGCACCCACACAAACCAAGGCAAAATTCGGTGGTAGTAGGTGAGCATCGCTTTGTTGTTAAGGCCATAGCACTGCAGAAGCTTGTAGGAGTTGTTTTCAACACATAGGACTGGGAATCCTTAAGCTTTGCAACCCTAAAGTGGTACCCCACATTACTGGCCTCTGATTGGCTCCCCTTGGTGCATGGACGTGACAGTGCTTTCTGTGAGAGTTAGGTCAAGGTGAATCATGTCTTATCTCATCAGAGTATATTCTATATCTTCCACAGCCACTGCTTGTATTTGGTATTGTAAGAAGGATATTTATTAGAAGGTAAATGCACAAGCTTGATTTTGCTATCCTCTTGAAGGGAATCCCTTTTCCAATGCTTCCTTTGACTCACCCAATATGCTCATCTTCACCTGGGAAACTATTTGAAAAATAGTATTTTAATATGAGCATAAAGCATTCCTCAGCCAGCTGATGCTCTTGGTAAACCACCAGCACTACTCTGTCCTGGAGATATCAAGAAAGTACATGGAGACTGAAGACTGAGTTACTGCTAGTGATGGGAAGCAGTTTTAATTAAGTTTATTTAGTTAATATAAAAACTACACCTTTGAAAATAACCTGCATATTGTGCCATGACACACAGCAAAGCAGGCGCTCCCTTTTTTTGATAATCCATCACACGTTTTTATGGTTTCTGTCACCTGTTTGCAAGCTTGGAGATTGAAAAATAGGACAGTAAACATATTAGGTGTGACTACGTTTCCTGAGAGCACCCCTCGTCTTCTATCTCATTTCAAATGTGGGCACTTCCGCTACTTTATGAAGGGTAGCTGCTTATGTACGTGGTAAATAGTGAGCATTCTCACTGATGTCAGTTGATCCATTGCCACTGAAGAGCTTTAGTCCTATTGCAAGTAGGTTACAGGCAGGATGGTCATTTTGAGTAGGAGACATTCATCCAAATAGGTGACAGCTCACAGCTTAAATCCCCATATAATTCCAGTCTGACCCAAGGAGCTACTGACAGCTTTTAAAAACTCATTCTAATATTTTACATCTTTGCGTACCTTAAATCATTGTTTGTTTTGTTTTAGTGGTCTTCTTCTTTCTAGTTAAACCCCCTGAAAATAATAAGCCCGTATCGACTTGGCAGAAAAGCATCTTCTTTCTTCGTCAAAACTAAGAGCCTTGAGTCTTCTGTGAAGAGCATAATTTTTTTAAAATCCCAGGTTGGATTCAGTAAGGCAACTACAGCAACTCCATTCCTTTAAAGAAAAAAAAACAACCACAAAACAAACAAAAAAAAAACAACCGAGCAAAAAAACCCCCATAAACTGTCATGAATTTTCAAGTCTGGTATGTGACAGGTCTGCAGTTTCAGAAATGGGAGTTTTACACTTCTGGGAAGCCATGATCCCGCAATGGCAGCCTTCCCAGCATGAAGTATTCCTGTCTTGTCAAAGAAGCTTTGAAAGGAAGAAATGCTATTTCATCAGTACCTTGGAAAACTCTGTGTTAGTTGCATTTTGTGTATACTTTAAATAACATAGAGAAATTATGTTATATGGTGGCCTAGCAATTAAAGGACACAGTTGGCTGTCATCTTTGTAACATCGCCTTGCTGGCGTCTGTCTAGCTGCCAGAAGTTTTTTGTGTTGCTGAGCACAGAATTTCCCCACAGGCAAAATCCTGTCCATCTTTTATTCCATACCTTAGACAGGACAAAGAGTTTGTTCCGAGTTGTTCTGTCCCTTTTTTAGGCATCTTCCAAAAATTAAGCCAGAAGAGAGAAGCCTCTTGCAGATGGTGCATGTGTTTATTCTGAAGGGCTGACAGCCGGTTTGCTGCCATTCAGTGATCTATGCTGTGGTGACATGGATTTTTGCCACATGCAGATTTTTCTGGTCTTTCACTATATTTCCAAAGAAAAGTAGTTTAGGAGAAAGCAAACTGAAAACTGTTGCT
Organism: Burhinus bistriatus; assembly: GCA_013397275.1. Taxonomy (NCBI): domain Eukaryota; kingdom Metazoa; phylum Chordata; class Aves; order Charadriiformes; family Burhinidae; genus Burhinus; species Burhinus bistriatus. The sequence goes on from VYXH01008842.1 coordinate 32,096, forward strand.
GTTATAAGTTTGGATGTGTACGCAGTGAGTATAAAACCTTCATCTCTGTTACATGGTTGTATTTTTGGTCTTGCATCTAGTCGAGAATCTGTATAGCTGTGTCCCAACTAACTGTTACCTGGTGTCTTAAAATGTCCAGGCAGATTGATTCTGTAAGGGGCAATTTCCATTCAACATGCCTTCCTCTTCTCATCTAGACTCAAATGTGAGACAGAAAATTTCAGTCTTACATTACTTATTTGCTGAAGAGAAAACCTTTGAGGTCCTGTTCATTATTTGATGGATCTACGTACAGTTACTGTATGCCACTGATTCTCTGTGCTGATATTTTCTGATATTTGTAATTTTTGTGTGTAAAGAGTTCACCAGAGAAGGCCTGCCTTGGAGAAATGTTACAAAGGATTTCAGTGACTGTTGTTAGGTTGTCTCTCTCTTTCTCTCCTCCGTATTAATAGTCAGTCCTTTTCAGGTAGCGGTATACTCTCTATATAGCTAAAATTCCTTTTGCACAAGAAATAACAATAAGAGGAAATATTGGGATGGTTACTGCTTCATCATCGGGGAATCCTAGCCTTAGGGAAGCTCTTAAGTAGCATTTTTTAAGGTCTTGTTTAGAACCTAATTATGAGTTTTTTCTGCTTTCAGAGGCCATGTACAGGGTATGAGCTCAAAGCAGGGGAGTATGCTACCAATGCACTATGAGAAGAGCCTTGGTGGAGCTTACAGGAACATCCCTGCCAGTGTGCGATGCCTGTAGCATTGGGGACTAGGAGGTCTAAGCAAGTGCCACAGGGTGACTCCAGAACCCCTGGAACATCACATTCTCAAGTAGATGTACCAGTCAATATTGACTCAACAGGAGAACTATGTGTGGGCTTTTCTAAACCAGCAAGCTAGGACTTGTCTGTATTTAGCGTTAATCTGGGTCACCAATCTCTATCTTGCATGCAAAAATATCTGTGAATGTCAATGACAGTCAGACTACAGACTGCACCTGGAGAGGTGTGGATGGAGCTTCAGAGCTGCTCAAGCTGCTTACTATCTTACCTCAAGTGATGAAAGGTTTTCCATTCCTAATGCTAGCCCCACCCTCATTTCAAAACCCTATGTCCTTCAGACTTCTCTGCACCTCCCAGTGTTGATTTTCAAATGTTAAGGAACTTGTACCTTTATGCAGGTGATTCATTCGTTCCCTATCACTTCCTTCCTGACATCTGAAATTGAATTTTGCAGAGGTACCACTTGCTTCTAACTGATAAGAAATGTCTGTTTCTGGCAAGATGGATTTTCTGTCTTGCTCCTCTCCTCTCTCCCTTTATCTGCCCCCTTTTTCATTGTTCTTGCTTTCTTTTTCTTCATTTTTGTCTTCTTTCTCCCCCCACACTTTCCCTGTGTACTTTTTCTCTACTTTCTCCTCTGTTCTTCATGTGTCCGTTCAGTCTCCTTTTACAGACGTTTCTTCTGCTCAGCCCACTTGCTTGAATCCCTCAGCCTGGAGCTGATGCAGTGGCTATACAGATTGCAGAAAAGACAGTCCAGCTTCCTCCTGCCAGCTCTGCCCTGTGTGTTACAGTCAGCTCTGGGTCTTTTTTCCAGCAGCATGTTGGTTTTGTTGGCTTTTTCCGTAGGAATTTTTTTTTTTCCAGTCAAAAACTGTTTTGATTGGTTGGGACCAGCATGTGTGGTTTAAGAGATCCTGGTTCAAGCTGTTGCCTTCTGATTTCCAGAGGGGACTGATGCCCTGGTCATTATTTCTTGTTAGAGTTTCATTTTGTATAAATAATTAAAGGCTAGTTGAAGCCAAACAAACTCTAGGCCAACCAAATTGTAGGTTAGGCATTCGCCTGGAACAAGGAGACCACCGGGGCATTAATGAATTAGCCACTGGGCTAGCTGCCACTCTGTAGTCTTTCGCTCTTTTATTTACCGAATGAAATCTGGTTTATATTGTGCCCTTTCTTCTCTTCCCAAAGTGCAGGAGAAATAAATACCATGTTTGGGAGCGGAGAGTTCCTTTCACCTATCTTCTGGGTGTAGGCATGAGATTTTTGGGTGGGACCAGATATGGATTAGCCCAAGCTCTGGGGAACACTATGATCTTTGCTCTGTACTATGTGACTATGGGGGAGTTACTCTTTTTCAGTGGGAGTAGGAGGGTTTAGGAGGGGGATTTCTACTGAGAGTGGAGTAAAGCAGAGCTGGAGTCTGAAAACCTTGCATCGGTCTCACTTGAAGAAGGGGCTAGAACAGCAGCCTAGATCAGGAGACTGGGTGGGCAGAGAGAAATGAAGAAATGGAGAAATGGAGCTGAAAGATGAGTGAATAGGGAAAAGGGGAGGGAAGGAGAGTAGCTTGGTATGCTGTGGCCAGCTGAGGAGACCCAGCAATGGAGCAGGACAGACTCAGTATCAGGGAAGATGGAGATACTGAAGTGTGTAGGGGCTGGATCAGAGCGCTGGAAGTGGAAATGCATTGCTGTGGCATGTGGGACAGCAAAGAAGTGGGCCTGGGAAAGGCTGGAGCTTGAAGCTGCATGCAGAGGCTCATTGGCAATGCCTCAGGCTCTGCCTCAGCGTGACTTGGAGTGATTTTCTATCCTGTGCACTTCAGGGTTTACAGGACAGGCTAAGGGAGAAGGAGGAGGTTGGATGAGGCTTTGAGCAATCTGGTCTAGTGGGAGGTGTCCCTGCCCATGGCAAGGGGGTTCAAACTAGACTATCTTTAAGGTCCCTTCCAACCTAAACCATTCTATGATTCCATGAGAAAGGCAGCCCATTGAGATCCTGCAGCCCTTCTCACAGTGGGCTGTGTTGCTGCCCAAGCATCCTTGGCAGCCTGCCTTTGTTAGTTGAGCCTGTCAGGCTCACGCCAGCACCTTTCAGAGCTGAAAGAGATCTGAACTGTATGGTTCCTTTGTTTAGCAGGAATCAGAGGCAAAACCAAGAGCAGCAATACTGAAAAGCAACCCCCTGTTACCTTCCTCTTTAATATCATCTTTTCTTACATCTATGTGCTTGACTGTGACTCTCAAAGGATAATTCATTAAAAAACTTTCTTAGAAAATGTAGCCACATGAAGTGACTTACAGTCTCACTACTGTCACTGTACTGTTCATTCAGGATGTGAGACTTGTATCAAGTCTTTAATTTATCTCAAAGTTTTATTCCATCATTGCTATATTTCCAATTCCATTTTTATAATAACAAGACACTCTTTTATTTATATTGGTGAAGCCTTGAATGCATAAACTGTCAAAGTGATTTTAATGTAGAAAAAGGCTTTATCACTGCATATAAATATATTTAGCCTGAGATTCATTCCCAGTAACCTTTTGCAGGCTCAGAGTAAATGTAACACTTCTTATGTGTACATAGCACTAGATTTAAAATGAGATTTATGACATTTCTTGCCATTGTTAGAGAATGGGGGGAAATACGGGGAATACTTTCCCAGTGTTTAAGACTGCACCACTTTGAAATAATAAACCATCCTCTCCTACTTCAAACTGATTTTATAGATATGTTTAAAGAGCACTGCAAGTTTGTCTACTGCATTTTTAAGTTTTATACTCAGCCAGAAAAAGACACTTTGGAAAATGTTTTTCATTCATTATTGTTTGTATTAAAATACAGTCTATGGACCATGACCAGCATCAAAGCCTTGCTGTGTGCTCTGTACTGAGCATTGCTAGGTAAGGGATAGTTCATGGCAGAGACGGTACGGTTGGATATTCCAGGCAGAAAATGTTTTCTCATTCTTCCCTGTTTTGCAAGCAGGACTCTCTCACACACAGACATTCAGCCTCCTGTTTCCATGTCTCATTACTAACTGCGAAGACAGGTTTCTGAGGGAGCTTAGCCAAGATCACAAAGGAAGTTTCAGCAGAGCCAGGAACTAGGCCTGGATTCCCACCAGGTCCAGCATGCACATTGGCTTGGCTAAAACTTCCTTGAGCGTCTTGCCTGTTGCTGGAGTTTTCTTTTGGCTTATTCAATTTTATTGGCAAACTTGTTTGGTCCCCTTCTCGAGCAGATATTGCTGATGCTATCCTTTCTCTTGGAAAAGTTTGGAGAAGTTGTGTGTGGTGCTATTAGCTCTGCAGGAAATGTTCCAATCGATTTATCAATTCTGCTGTAAAATGAACTGTGCAACTGCTGTATTTTTATTAGAGAAGTGACACAGACAAATTTTGTCACAAGATTCGCTCGATAGCTGTGTCACCAGGAACTAGGAGTGCCTTTCAAGCAAGAGCACCTCTCTCTTACAGATATCCTGTTGTCTCTTTAGTTTTCTTGTCACAAAAAATACATGGTAACTACCAGCTTACATGAAATTGTTAGTGGCTGAGGGTTTCTGACCTGCATGGAAGAAGTACAGAAAAAGCTGAGGGAACAGTGGGTGGGTTAGCAAGCCTGTGCCTCCAAGTTGCTTTGATGCTATTTAAGAAAAAGGTGAGTTCTGGTGGAAAGTAACACTACTAGAGTGACATTGTGGCCACAGGGGTGGAAATAGCCGGTCACATCCAATTTCCCTATATGAAACATTGACAGTGTTCAGCCTGTGGTGTCCATCTCCTTGGGGATCTGTACCCAGTGTCTAAAGGTCTGCAAAAAGCAACAGAAAGAAGCAAGCATTATATGGGTAGGCTTAAAGTGAATGCACAGGAACTTGCAGCTTCTGTGGAAAATGCCTTGCGGTGCACGGATTGGAGAATGTTGAATACTGCTGCACATGTACACAACTGTCATTTTTGTACACAGAATACAAAGGTGTGAGTTGCATCTCCTATCTGTGTTACATGCACATGAGTGGATGTTTTGTATTTAGTGCCGCTACATGAGCCAGTGCCTTCTGTGTACGCTGCACATGGCTGATGGGGTTGGTGGTTTCCGTGTGTGCCCTGTGTCCTCAAACACACATTTTTAATAGACAATAACTGATCTTTTTCATTATTATGGAGTTAGGATTCCTGAGGAGACTATTACTGAGCTTTTCTGGGTCAGACCCCATCATGATAAATATCAGTGATGTTCTTCCTAAGTCAATGTACTGGCACTGATTTAAGGTTTCACCTCTTCTTACCTACATTCTTTTGTGAATGTGTTTCTATCACTAATGTACTCCACTAACTGCCTGCTAGATATATTGGTATAGGATACCAATGAACTTATTTCATGGTTACTTTTAGAAAATGCATTTCTCAGACTGTTTTTTATTACCTTTGTTCTCTCCTTTCTGGCAGATTGTGCTGTTGATGTGTTTGTAATCGTGTATTATTCCTTCAAGGAAGCATTTGGAATCTTCTTTCACTTCTAAGGCAAACTGTCAGCTCTAGGGCTGTTACCAGTTTTGCGCTCTTGCTTTTCATAGTTTTAATTTTAAGGGCAATGGCTTTTTTTTTTTTTTTTTGGC
>VYXH01008842.1:46959-58307 GCA_013397275.1 Burhinus bistriatus
CGGGTTCGTGCCCCCGGGGGGGGGGGGGTGAAGCATATGTACTCCTTGCTCCTAGGGAGGTGTTCACATGGTTAGGATATGCATGATTATGATGCTGTTTCTACACACAGGGGGAATGTTTTTGTTTTTTTTTTCAGTTTTCATCCTCTGCTATCTCACTGTTTCTCTTTTCTTACTAAGTCCTGAAATTCATCGTTTCAAAATTCCATACCAACCAAACGAGGGGATGGCTCTGTGGCTGTATTATTTCTCTCATGATGAAAATGATTTAACGTTGGCATACCTGTACTGATGTACATCCATACATTCATACATCCATACCTTCACCTTGCCTTCCAGCATTGATTAAAGAATAGCCTGATAAAGATTTTTAAAATGAGAAGAAAGAACTGCCTTCTCACTGACAATCAGAGGCCAGTACTGCTGTCAGTACTTTACATGCAATGCCTGCCATCCAAGGGATAGTAAATACCTTCTTTAATCTTTTTTTAATTTGCTGTCAGTGTGTGTGAACTTGTCTGGGTACTTTTCATACCTGTGAACCTACTGCTTAGATTATGTCTTTGACTTCAAAAGTTGTATTTTGTTAATCAGCTTTCATAGGAAAGGGACACATTCCATAAAAAAAAGATTGCCAAGTTAATTAAGGATGACAAACAAAATAAAAAGAAAGTGCAACAGCCTGACTAGGAGACAGAAAATGTAGAGCAAAACCATTATTAAATACTATGAGAATATCTTAGCAAAAAATGCATTGCAGTAATCAAAATGGCTCATCATTAAAGCATGTCCATGGAAATTTTTAAAATAGCCAGTGCACTTAATAAAGAAGTAAATTTTCTGCTGGGGAAATCTTCATTATAAGGAGAATTTTCTGTGTGCGTTTAGGTACAGTGCCTTCCAAGGAGGAGTCAGTAATTCCTGTCCTGGCAATGTGTGCTGTCTGGTTTTGGATAGTCTTAGAGAGAGGTGAAAGAGTGAAAAACAATCAAGTCTTTTGCAGTTAATAACACCAGAAATGGGGACTGCTAAGCTCTGTGTCCAGACATTAATCTTGGTCGAGAGGAAATACTTAGAGAACTGAACCTCCAAAGACTGCAAGGTCTCTTAGGCTTATGAATATACTAAAGAGTCTACACTGGGAGCTGTGGAAAGGGGTAGCCGAAAAGCATGTGAGGAGGGGACTGGGGCTAATTCCCAGTGTGTCTTATGTCACATTACTGCAAGACACAATCTCCAGTAATAAAACGCCCTGCACGTCTTATGTCACATTACTGCAAGACACAATCTCCAGTAGTAAAACATCCTGCACATGCCATAACTGGCTTCAGCATATGACATCCAATTTGCAAGGCCTGATGACAGGCACAGCATTAACTTGGGCTGCTGCCGTAGGTATGCCTGGGAGCTGTGTACCAATTCCAGCAGCATGTCAAGATATTCGCCCCATCTTTTTTGAAAAAGAAATAGCCGTCAGCATGGCATTTGAAAGAGTACTGATAAATTCAGGTAGAAACTGAACAGCCGTTTCGGTAGTTTCCCTTGTAGCTGAATTTAAATGTTACTCTAGGTTTTTTTTATTAAACTCAAGTCCCTGAAGACAGGGAGGAAATACATAAGATTTTTATGCCATTCGTTAAGGTGCTCTTTAAAATAATACAAACCCAACAGAGTTAATTATGGTGAACAATTTCATGTATTTCTGTTGTGGGCTGTTTCTGTTATGTGTAAAATTCTATAGGCGGAATTTAGTCCTCTTAAAGTCTGTGATATGACAGAGAAGTCCTATGAAGTTACTTTGTTTCCAGATTTACAAGGCCATTCTGTAAAGGGTTACATCTAAGAGATGAATGCTTTGGAGAATATCCTGTCCTCAGGTAACCGTTCCCATAAGTGCAATTACTGTTTTCTGTATATCACTCATGTATAATTTGCTCTTATGATCTGGTTTTTTTAAAGAAAAAAAGTCAAGCCTCTTATACTAAAGAGTAGTGCAAAGTAATCCAAAAGAAGACCTCATAATACTTTTTGCATCCACCCTAATAAATCCTGATTAGGAACCTGTGCAGTGATGTTATCCTGATTGGTGGGAAATTGGTGAAGGAAATAACCAATTTTCAATCAACATAATTGGTTTCTCAGGAGGTTTGAAATCTAGAGAAATGGCATTGCATCTTCTGCAGCTGTGTTAAAAGATTTTTCTGGAACAGCAAATTGCTGGTAAGAATTGATTGTTCCAAAAATATTTATATTTATGAGTAATTGTAGAAAAGTCACATGACAGGTATTTTAAAAATCATTAATGTTGTAGTCTTTTCAGTCATTATTAAAGGTCAGCAAGTCCAAATTCTATAAAAGATATTTTAAAAAAACAGCAAGTTTAACCCTCCTGCCCAACAAATAAGTTTCTGATGGACTTTCATAGGTTTTGAGTACATTTTTCATTTGTTTAGTGGGGATTCAGTTCTGTCGTACAAATCCACAGTGGAGCGGTACCCAGAACCTTGTTCACCCCATCTTAATCTCGGTGTTAAGACATACTGTTTACATTACACCATCATTACGCAGTCCCATCCATGGTTGACAATGGTGATGAGCTAGAAGCAGAGCAAATGCAAATGGAAAAGCTATTCTGTTCCACAGAGTGTAATCTCTGTGGTGATACGCTCTGGTCTTGAGATGGCTACAAATCCATTAAAGTCCTAGAAGTCAAAGTGTCTGTGCTGGTTTCCCCGCTGGGAACTTTGATCCAACTGCATAATTCATAATGCATTTTGAATGTGAAACATCATGCATGGCCTGATGTTTTCCCAGTCTAACCTGACTGCACTCAATAGATAAATAAATTAAGAAATAGTAAACAAATTCCCATACAAAGCCAGTGTATGTCTTAACTGTTTTTAGCTGGGTTTTAAGAGTGTATGAGGAACAGAAATTAGACTATCTCTTTACTAAACATATCAATCTGAACCAATTCTGCTGGAGTTTTTCCTGCTTAATATCTGCCTGTGAATTGAAGGTAACCCAAAGCCACCTCCTTGAACGAGCTAGCTGCTTCACTGCAGTAAAGCTGGGTAGCACAGCTGAGCGTGTGGCATCACCTCCAGCTAAGACCTAACCATATAATAATGGCACAGATTTGCCACTTGAATTGTGAAATTGCAATTGGGTACGCATGTCCCAGAGGAGAATGTTGCTGGATATAAATGGTTGTATGCACGTATCCTCACGCATTCTTCCACTTCAGATTCTCCTCCCTTAAATCAGCCAAGGCACGGAATGGCCATGCTGTACCTGAGCATAAAACATTTTTGCCTTGCAGTGCTTCCCAAGCACTTGCCTTATCATCTTGAGCTGTCCACTCAAGCGTAAAGAGAAGTTTCACTACCCACCTTCTAAAATTATAGTTTCCATCTATTAAAAGAAAGAGGCTCAAAATCCTTTTGAGAGGATAAATAGCACAGAATGCTTTGATTCATATCTGTGTGCTGGGAATTTCACACATCAAGTAAAATACCATGAATACATCATTATTTTGACAGCTTTGTAAAAAAAGGAGGCAAGAGGATTGCATTCCATGGATTTAATTTCTGCAGTTTTACAGCTTTGTGTTTTGCAAAAGAATCAAATCCTGCCATCAGAGCAGGTGGCAAACTGGAAGGGCAAAGTGGAGATACTATATAAAGGCCTGTCAAATCTCATACTTGGCATGCAAGATGCAAGCCCCCACCAAGGGCTCCCCAGCCAGACCTGTGTCTCTCACCTTCTCAGAATAGTATCTTTTGTCTTTTTTTCAGGCTTGGCACTTCTCCAGCTGCAAGGGCGGGAATCACAGAAGAGGAGATGCCAGACAGCCAGAACTGAGTTTCCCACCAAGACTGTCACAGGCAAAAGAAAACAGCTGCACTTTCCCCACCGGAGGATAGTGGAATGTCCACCACCAGTATGCTACCCAATGCAAGGAATTTCATGGGCCAGCATTCAGGTAAGCTGAAAATCTGTCTGTAGGTGCCAGGGCCAAATGCGGTGTTCATTTAGCCTAACGCTAAATTTGAGTGAAAATCACAGTAGTGTCAGGGTGCCACAGACAAGGAGCCACATCCTAGCTGCAGTGAAGGACTATTTATGTTGAGGTAGGTGAAGGGAGACTGGGAAAAGGGTCCTTTCTTCTCTGAGTGGTAGTACCCTCGCTTGTTTTTATGTCTGTTACTGTTTGCAAAGCTTGCGCACCCAAACATTTATGCAACATGTTTGTAGAAAACCAAACATTTTAAAGCATTAAGGACATTTAATATTATTTTTATTTCCCTGAGTCACAGATTTGGGCCTCTCTTTGTAATCACAAAATGAGAGATATGTTTCTAGAAAACAAAGAAGTTTTTCCCTCTCCCATCCTACGACTCCAGTACCTGAGCCTTTACAAAAATAAAGGGTACATACATATATTTGGTTAGGATTTTTAACATAACCTTCTTCTTCACCTTTTGCTCTCAGTTGCCTTAATTTCCTGTTATTGGTCTGAGGCTGTTTAGGATTGTAGCAAGCACGTCCTTTTTTGTGGAGTAGAAACCTGACCTTGTTTAAGCTTTGGCATTGACTTAAAAATGCCCAGTATGTCAGGGGTGTATTTCAATATTTTTGCTTCTGTGGCCAGCAGAACACAAAAATTGCAAAGATAATGCCAAATCATAATTAAAACCAAAAGTGAACTGAAATTTTATCAAAGCTCAGAAAACTTCAGTGAAGTTTACATTTTTATGGGCTTGTTACTGTGTACAAATCTATTTTCTTCTTTCCTGTCACATCTCAAGACCTTTTTATAAGGAATCACCGTCTCTTTTCCCCTAATTTAAATTCTGCTCTATCTATTTGGAATATTAGGTATGCCTTAGCAGTGAAATTATTTTAATGATGTGGCTGAGTGCTCGTATATATTCAGGCAAGCAAACATAAAATGGTCATTCTTTATAATAAGGGTCTATCTATAGTTTAGAAAAGGTAATAAATGATAGATTGAAAGCATAGGTGGCTCCAGCAGTGGATGGTGTGTATTACAGAGGTTATTAGCTCATCAGTTGAAGGTGTTGTAGACAGCTGCAAGCCAAACTTAGAAGCAACCCGCACAATGGCTGGACTCCATAACAACGGATTAACTATGTATTAACATGCAGCTTAACTCTTTATCAACTTTTTATGAAATACAGATGTTTGGCACCCAAATGGCAAGCATGGCTGTAAAAGAAGACATAAAATTTCCTTATGAATGACAGTATATCAGCTCTTATTTTTGTTTAAATGTGGAATGTGATTGCGAGGGTGACTATGCCATCCAAGATTTAAGTCCTATTTTCAGAAGTGGTACTGTGCAGTGCTTGTCTCACTTCCAGTCAGGATTAGGCCTCTAAATCTCTTGGGCAGACTTGAATATGTTGCTGTGCTTCTTAATTTACCATTAGGCAGATTGTCCATTTCAAGCCCACAGCTTTTCCTAGGATGTGTATGTTTAATCTACCAGTGAAGGGGCTGAGCCACAGGGGGTTGCTGGGAAGCAGTGAGGGTCGTAGTGGAAGAGCCGTTGGGGGGGAAGGACCTTGCTTGTCTTAGGGAGGAGAGCATGGCCAGACCGTGGAGGCATAGGCAAGAGTGGAAGGGAATTCCCTGACGCTCCAGAGTGGGCATTGAGCATGCTGCTCAAAGTCTGATCTCCCACTGAAAGGAGGGCTGGTGTTAATGCTGTGTTTTTGTAAACACATTTCATTCTTACTCAGAGTTGAGAGTTACCTCCATACTCAGTTATACTGGACAAAGCTCTGTTGAATTGGCTGGGACAAAAGCATGTGGTTTTTGTTAAGGGGAAGTTTATTTTCACATCTTTTGATCTGCCTCACCCAGCAGATATTTATTGTTCCTCTGCAGATGTATCTTTCTCCAGACTGGTGCAAAGTAGCTCAAAAGACTAGAAGTTCCTTCGGGTCTTCTGGTGCGTGTGCTTCCAAGAAAAGATGGGACAGCTCCATTTCTGATCTCTGTCCAGCTTGTAACCCTGTCACAAATGCAGCAATGTGGCTGCAGTCTCTGAAAGCTCTGCAGAGGGCTAGCAGAGCTTGACAGGAGAGAGTTTTGCTATGTATATACACCATTCTTACACCTTATCTCAAGTGTTTGGCTGCTGGCTGATTGAAGACCTTGGACCGGATGCATGTATTCTGACCCAAGATGGGTGCTTCTCAGGTTGAAAACAGGAGGTCTGCAGAGACTTTACCATTTGTTCCCAGTACGCGTAGATTCCAGTAGCTCCTTCTTTCCATAGATGATCAACCTTTTCCTACACTTCAGGATAAGAGTAGTGCTGATGATAACTGCATTATTATCACCCATAACTTTCCTTAGGAAACAGGGGAAGCTTAGGTACTGGTCACCATGGGAGGGTTTGTGGTTTCTCATCGTGCAGCCAGCTGCTGCACTTTGGAAAAGTGGGCATGAAAGAATTGCCAGAAGTGAGGCAGGGAAGGGGCTTCCAGTGCCCAATGCCTCAGTCACTCCTGAGAGTTGTCTGGGTAGCTGTTCTGAAGGTGAGGAGAGAAACTGCTACTTCCTCTTGTAGCATAGTCCAGTGCTTTACTGCTAACAAGTTGTGGTTTGTTTTTTTTTGGGGGGGAGGGGGGGTTTTTGTTTTGTTTTTTGGGGGGCGGAAATGTGAGTGTTTCTTGTTGTTTTTTATTCTATCTACCCTGGAACTGGAGAATAGATTGCTCCCTTCCTTTTTTCTGCAACCTTTTATGTACTTGATTACTGCTGTTACATCTCCCTTTAGTCTTCTGTCTACTTTTAGTAGTTGTCCCTGTTTCATGACTTCATTTTTTTTTCCAAGTAGCAGGAAAATTCCCTTACATAAAGTGGCTTTGAATCAGGCCCCTTGCTAAATAAAGCTCTGTATTGAAAACATTGTTTTAGTAGTTCAGATGTTGTATATTTCGATGGCAAGCACGTGTTATTTAAAATCATGCTTAATGGGCAAAAGCGTCATTTGGAATATGAAAGGTTATGTCCAGGCTGCTTAGAGTCATTATTTCTCTTTAGCTCTCCAGCCCTATTTTTTGTATCAGTGTACCACTATTTATGGTTCTTCAGCAACGAACACTGTAACCATTGTTAAATTATAATAAACGGATCTTCTATTGACCAGAGACAACAAAGCCAGCATAAGACTGCCAATGCAGAAGGCTACAGTGTTACTACTTGAGTATTTTGCTAACAGAGTTGTTTATCATCAGATGTTTCCAATAATAGCTTTAGAAAGCATTGATTATTTTTCTGCCTTCCCTTCAATTTATAAATTTAGTTCACCAGAGAGTGAGAAAGAACAAAGCAAAGGTATGGGGGTGTGGGCGGTGTCTAAATGACTCTGGGTAGCTTTACTGATTTGTTTTGTCTAGGATTCTCTCTCCTGCTTCATGTTGGCTTAGACTTGGAAAAAAAAAATCTGAATAAATGCAAAATCAGTCCCATTTCTTCATTTCTTTTGCTAATTTCTTCATAACACAGAGAAAAGGGAAGGAAATATCAGTTGTGTAAATCTTAGCAAAGGAAAGGACTGGGCTAGATATTATATGGCAAGAGTTTAAGATCCTTGTGGCTCATGGCCAGCTACCTTTCTCTTGGCAAGACTGTGCAGAAGGGAGAGGATGCAGAGGGCTCTTTCATATAGGTCACAACAGATGCTTTGTGATCTCTGGAGTATGAGAAGACATGGGTGTAGCCTCAGATGGGAATGCCTTGAGCTAGAGGCAGAGAACGGAGATGGCTGTTTAAAGAGGACTGGGGAGGGACAAAGAGTTTCTGCAATAGTTGTGGCCTTGATACCAAGTTCAAAAGGAACATAGGGTTTCCTTCTTGTTAGAAGCAATGTAGTCAATTTTGGAATTCTTTGCAAGCAGGTGGCTTTAGAATTTCCTATATATGACTAGATAAAGAGATCATACTATAATGAGCTAGTTTTTGAGACTCTGTATCCTTGAGTAGAATAGATAAGTAAATCATACATAATGAGCTAGTTTTTGTATGAGAAAGAATTGTGTGACCAAGCAAAAAACAAACTGAGCAGGTGCGAAGACCGAGTTCAACCAGTGGACATGGTGAGGAAGACTATTGACGACCACCAGAGGACCCTGGAAGACCACCAATGGACCTGAGTGCACATGCGTGAAGGACATTTACATAAAATGATGAGTTCTTGGAAATAGTATATGTTAATTGTCTCTCAGGAATGTGATGAATATGTATATTCTGATTGTATATAGCTTCCATAGCTGAGCATCTCAGCACGCACGCTAGGTGTGATCCCCTGTGCGTCCGGCGCCATAATAAAGAACGCCTGCTTTCTAAAACTCCAAATTGAGTCTTAGAGAGTTCCTATTCAGGCTAACGGTAACAGCCTGACCTGTACTGATGTCTGAGGCAAACATAGAAAGCATTGGGGAAGGCTGTGCCAAGGCTGCCTGTGTCCTGTTGTGTCTTCCAATCTGGCATAACCCCTCTTGTCACTCAGAACATAGGCGTGAGATTGCAAAGCCCATGGCTTGGTGCTTAGGCTGATCAGCAGAGCCCTGTTACCAGATAAAATCTGTATTCCTGGTATTGCTTTACACATGTTTTGCAGCCAAGAAGGACATACTTGTCTACCTTGTGCTGGCTGCTGCTTTCTGGCAGAGGTGGGCCCACCAGGACAGCTGGGAGAGAGGCCTTACCAGGGTCATGACCGGCTGGGAGAGGCTGCCAGCAATCAAGGAGAGCACAGGGCAGCAGGGCGTGCCTTCTGTGTGGAGCATGCACTCAAGCCCAAAGGGTATGGGGAAAAAAGAGAGCTATAAGGTGTTTTTCTATACTATGAAACTGCTGAAAGTTGCTGCTCTGGAGCGATGCAGACTCTCACAGCTAAAATTCCCAAGTCCCAAGATCAGTTTCCAGATAGATATATTTAATATTTCTTTTAGTAAAAGTGTTCTTTGTTTTTGTAAGGGATATTAATAGCCTATATGTTATTTTGAGCAAGCATGTACGTAGGTATTTTCTGAACAGAACTACTGCCTTTATTCCCAAAGGGTGAAAAGCATACTCTTCTTAGCACTCCTTGGGCCTGGAGAGCTCAGGAGAATGCGAGGCTGAGCAAGTTTATGAAACCAAGCTGTGCATGGTTGCATGTTGCAAAGGCACCAGATAAAGAGGATTCTGAGAACTGGAGTAAAAGTTATAAAAAATGGTTATATACGTTGGGGTCCATGGTCCTTCTGTGAGAAGAGTTTAGCACTTCACATTCCCGTTGTCTTTGGTGCTGAGAGTAGATTACCAGGTTCAAGTTGCCTTGTGATAAGCAGATGGAGGAGAGTTTGCTAATCCCCTCCTGCCAGAGTTGGTTTTTTTGCCTCTGGACTTTTAGAAATTCTCATAAGCATACATCTCTGGGAAGAAGCTCTAGATGGTGTGGGATGCTAAACTTTGTCTATGGAGTAGGTCCTCTTCAGAGCACCTTATGAACACGGGGTTTGATAGATATTTTAGCAATGTCTCTGGCTTTCTCCCTGCTGAGTCATTCAGGAGGAGGAGAATGGTTTGATTTGTCTCTGTAGCAAAGGTGGGTTGCGCAAAGTCTATGATGCACAGATTATATTAAATAAGCAGGGAAGATTCCACATGTGAATTGTTGGTCAGTTTACAGGTATTTTGCTCAAACTTCTGATTTCTCTGTCTTTCCTCATCAACATTAATAAACTATGTAGTAAAGAAGTTTCAGTAAGTACTGGAATTGCAGATGCCTGGCTCATGGCTAATTATGAGCACCAACTGGGAACATTTATAAATCATAGAATCATAGAATCGTAGAATCGTTTAGGTTGGAAAAGACCTTTAAGATCATCTAGTCCAACCACTGACCCTACTCTACCAGGTCTGCCACTGAACCATGTCTCTAAGCACCATGTCTACACGACTTCTGAACACATCTAGGGATGGTGACTCAACCACATCCCTGGGCAGCCTGTTCCAATGNACATAAAGATACCTGATGCTGTCGAACCTCTACAGTCCAGTAAGATACCACCACAGTGCTGGTTGTATTGAGTCCAACTTAATTTTATGTAACTTAAACTGAGACTTCTCCCACTTCGCTGGATTTTATTGCAGTTGATCAGAGGTTTAAAAAGCTAAACCAGGCTAAAAACATTAGGCTTCTTGTCTTCTACAGTGGTCTAGCAGAGGAGTATCTGCCTGCTGATGGAAGTGGGAGTCAGTCCTATTATATGTGAAAAACCTCAGAGGTACGGGAGCGTTTGGAAGTTATTAGCATAAGTTTGCCTTCTATGTTCAGTTTCCTCCAGCCAGATTGAACCTGAAATGATTTGACATGTGCTCTTGATCCTCTGTTATTGATGGATGCCACTTAGTGGCACATTTGAATGGTATTTTGAGCAGGATAAATGGATACTTGAGTCCTTTCAGAGGCTTTGACTTTGGATTTTTTCCAGAAATGTAGTCTTGCTGTTGTTCTTAGCTCACATCATGAATATTATTTCCCACACAGTGTGTCACAAGTTCCCGATGCTATTTATTCAGAATGCCCTTTGCTGTGGCCTGCAACTTCTATCTGCCTGCTATGCAAGCACTGAGAGAGGGGGGATGTGAAAGCCTCACAAAGCTACCCCCTCTTTCCACATATTTCCAGGTAAGGTGTGACAAACTTGCAAAATGAGATCTTTTTTGGGACTCAGTTCTGAAGGGCAAAGGGGTCCAGGAAAGCTGGACATTCTTCAAGAAGGAAGTCTTAGAGGCGCAGGAGCAGGCTGTCCCCATGTGTCATAAGATGAACTGGCGGGGAAGACGACCAGCTTGGCTGAACAGGGAGCTCTTGCTGGGACTCAGGAAAAAAAGGAGAGTTTACCGCCATTGGAAGAAGGGGCAGGCAATGCAAGAAGAGTATAGGAATCTAGTTAGGTCATGCAGAAAAAACATCAGAAAGGCGAAAGAACAGCTAGAACTTAATCTAGCCACAGTCGTAAGAGATAACAAAAAAGGTTTTTACAAATACATTAACAACAAAAAGAGAGCCAGGGAGAATCTCCACCCCTTATTGGATGCGGAGGGAAAGATTGTCAACAAGGATGAGGAGAAGGCTGAGGTACTTAATGCCTTTTTCACCTCAGTCTTTAATAGTAAGACCAGTCATCCTCAGGGTATTCAGCCCCCTGAGCTGGAAGACAGGGATGGAGAGCAGAATAAATCCCCCATAATCCAGGACGAAGTGCTTAGTGACCTGCTACGCCAACTGGACAGCCACAAGTCTATGGGCCCAGATG
>VYXH01008842.1:58642-203018 GCA_013397275.1 Burhinus bistriatus
AAGAATAGTGTGGCCAGCAGGAGTAGGGAAGTGATCGTGCCCCTGTACTCAGCGCTGGTGAGGTCACAGCTTGAGTACTGTGTTGAGTTCTGGGCGCCACAGCATAGGAGGGACATTGAGGTGCTGGACCGTGTCCAGAGAAGGGCAACAAAGCTGGTGAGTGGTCTGGAAAACATGTCTTATGAGGAGCAGCTGAGGGAATTAGGATTGTTTAGCCTGGAGAAGAGAAGGTTGAGGGGAGACCTACAACTACCTGAAAGGAGGTTGTAGTGAGATGGGAGCTGATCTCTTCTCCCAAGTAACTAGCCATAGGACAAGAGGAAACGGGTTCAAGTTGTGCCAGGGGAGATTTAGGCTGGACATTAGGAAAAAATTTTTCACTGAAAGAGGTATCAAGCATTGTAACAATCTGACCAGGGATGTGGTGGAATTACCATCCCTAGATGTATTTAAAAGTCGTGTAGATGTGGTGCTTGGAGACGTGGTTTAGTGGCAGACCTGGTAGAGTAGGGTCAATGGTTGGACTGGATGATGTTAAAGGTCTTTTCCAACCTAAACAATTCTATGATTCTATGTTTTAAGGAGGCACACTTGCATGCAGGGAGAGCAATATTGCCCTTTCTTAAACATGGAAGCTGTAGTTATGTCTAGCTGGAGGGAGTCTTGCTGAGTCTCCTGCATGCCCACCTAATCACCAGGCAGGATCTGTCCCTAAATGTACTGATCTTGATCTGTTTGTTTACGGCTCTTGTGCCATACTTGTTATTTATTTAATGAAATGTCCCAGTAAAATAGAACAGTCATTCACAAGGCCCTGACAACAAACAATCATGAAAATTGCCTTTGAATTTCCCTAATTTGCTTGTAAGAGTCAGAACAATGGGAGAGAATAATTGCAGTTATTAAAAGAAATTGCTGCAGGAATAATATAACCCATTTTAAAACTCAAATCTAGGAAAACAGAAAGGGGGACAAAAAGGAGAGCCACCCGGTAAGATGCCTCATGCTCCGTACCTCCTTTTGTCTGTGTAATGAGAGACTTCATCTTGCTCTTTTCTCAAGCACTGTTATTTACAGGGAAAATCAAAGCGTTTAGTATCAGCCTAGTCAAGCTGTGTGCGACAGCACCTTGCCTGGCAAAGCCATTGGAAAGCTGTTTTCTTCCAATCTGTTTCATGCCAATGCAAAACTATTCCTCTCTGGAAACTAAGTGTATTGGAAACCAATATGAGCAAAACTCACTCTAGCATTAACTACTGTACAGAGAGGACTTTAACTCATTCCTGGGCATGAACTAGATTGTTTGTGAAACTAAAAGGCCTGTAGGATTTTCAAAACAACACAACTAGCTTTTAGTGTCATGTCACCTGTAATGAGATTTGTTTTCCTTAGTCATTTAGAGCCAAGTTTTAAAGAATTTGGGTTCCTAAAGATGTATCTATAGAGCGTTGGGAATTCCTGATGGTCCAGACCTGGCTGACCTTGCACATGGGGAGAGATGATGAACTGCTGTCTGCCCTTAACCGTACAGAAAGCTGCTAAGCAATGGCAGAAACAAATAGAATTTTGACTTTTGTGTGCCCATCTTCTTTGTAAAAGTAGGAGTCAAGCTCCACAATCAGTTAAACACTGCAGCGCTAAGTAAAGTGATGCTTAAGTACTTGTAAAACTTATGCCTCAGAAACCAGATGGCATTGTCAGAAGATTTCGTGCTTAACACAAACCACATGCTTTTGTCCCAGCCAATTCAATAGAGCTTTGTCCGGTATAACTGAGCACAGGGGTAACTCTCGTCTCTGACTACAAATGAAATGTATTTGGCTCTCCCACTATTTTATAAGGAGATAACAGAACAAAAGATCGCTGCAATTTGAGGGCATGAACCCTCATTTTCTCTCCAGTCCACCTGAACAGGAAAGAATTTCTTGTTGGCCTGTGATCTTCCCTTGTGCAAGTCAAAGCCCTTTGAGTTCCTGCTGCAAGTAATAGCAGTTTACTCGCAATTTTTCAGCTGCATGTGATACCCCAAATTGGCTGCCTTGTTGTAATGAAAAGCAGCCTGCCAACACGGAGGTCCTTCCAAAGAAGCCTGGCTATTGTAAGAGGAGAGCGAGCAACTGTGGTAATATTCCTGCATCGCTGTTTCACTTCATGCTTCACCATGGGAGCAAAACAAGGCAGTGGAGACCACTGTCAAGTGTTTTCAGAATGTAGCTTTATGACAAAAATGATTGTCAGGCAGTGACTATATCAAAACGTTAGCAGGAGATAGTGGGTTTTCTTGTTTTGTTTTTTTTTTTTTTTTCCCAGGCAGCTGGCAGTCTTAATTGCTTTGAAGAAAAAGAAACAGAAATTCCTTTTCTTCTCTTGGTATTTGGGGATGTAAATCATTCAGTGTTTTAACTCCATGCCTCTCTGCCTAATTTTCCCTTGTCAAAGTAAAGGTGGATGAAACATCCTTTTAGTTGCCTTGCTGTAGACATCAAGTAGATCCACTAAATGTCTCTGTTTTGCATTGATTTAATGTGAGTAAAATTCAACCTATATTCGACATCCAGTACCTGAAGTCATTTTCGCAGATAAGCACAGAATATTGAGTAGTCAGTTTGATCAGTATTATTCAAGGGAAACTGAGAATCCATATTCATAGCAATTCCACCCACTGTTTACCTTGATACACTGAGGTTTTTATTTCTGGTTGTGGAACCAAATGCTGTTTTGCCAGCTGAAGATTTCAGCAAAAGGGAGGTAGTTAAAGATGAACTGGACTGAATTGCAAAAAAAGTCATAAAACCTTCCAGGATTTAAAATCTCAGGGGGGTTAAATGTGTTGACTTAACTGAATTAAAATATTCCAAACTGTTCCTTCCTCTCTGCTTGCCACCTGCCAGAGTGCAGCAATTCCTGTGCAGAAGTGTCACAGGTTGGTGATGCTGCAAATATACATGTGTTTATAATGTTGTCACTTTATAAGAAATGGTTACCCTAAACCCAGACCATGGCAGGAAAGAGCCTTCTAATTGAATTCTTCATTTTTATAGTCTCTATTCCCTTTTAAGTGTTAGGTTTAGGGCAGCGTGCAGGAGGGAGCAGGAATAGATAGTCCTAATGATGCGGCAGCTGAGCCCCTTCCTGGAGCATGCCCTGCAGTGAAGCTAATTCAGGCGACGTTCCACTTAACTGT
This sequence comes from Burhinus bistriatus, assembly GCA_013397275.1. Taxonomy (NCBI): domain Eukaryota; kingdom Metazoa; phylum Chordata; class Aves; order Charadriiformes; family Burhinidae; genus Burhinus; species Burhinus bistriatus. Next base: position 61,827 of record VYXH01008842.1, read on the forward strand.
TCTGCACCTCTCAGGGTGAATCCTCACCTCGGACATTGCTGTTCAGTGATCTAAGATGCAAATTTACAGTATCTACTAATTACCATAGGGATACTGTTCTCATCTTAATTCTTGAAGATTTTGGTTTTATGAACATAAATCTAGAGGATTTAGTCAAGCTTCGCTGACATTACATTTTGCCAGCTCTGTGTCCATGCCATAAGCTTGCTTTGTGTGTTAGGTTACTCTCCTTTAAAAGTGAAGTTATCCTGCAATCAGTGAATATATTGTGCTTGGTAATACTTGGAAATTTGCTTTCTGTTCCCATTAAGTGATTAAAAACCTCAAACTGAGAAACAAGATTTATCGTAGAGTTTCTTGTCCTGTTAAAGGAAGTGAAATATGGGGAATTGTAAGGAAGAGAGAGAAGCAGTGGGGTGGGCTACTGAAATCCAAGCTTTTTGTAGGTTACACTGCATGGTTCCAAAGACATTTTTTTGTAAATGTAGGCTTACCACCTGGTACTCTTTTCTGCAGAAATGCAGCAGAAGTTGAACACCCAACCCCACTTCTTCCCTGACAAGTACATACAGGTGCTTTACTGTGTGTATACTTCTGGTGTGTTTTCTAGAATGATGCCAAAGACACTTACAGGAATATACTCCATGATTTTAAACAGTTTGTGTAAATCCAAATAAACTCTTCCATAAATACTGGGGATTGTTTGTCCAAGCCTATAGCAATCTAAGGCTGATTTAGGAATACTGCAGTATTCCTAGTGCTTATTTCAGCTTGCTGAAGTACCTCATTGGCTTAGATCTTTTCACTGTGTTTTGGTCTCATGAGTGATTTTTATGATAGTTAGTAATTTCCTTAAATATATTGGCACAGGTGATTTGACACAGTGAGTGGGCTCAACAAATCACCCACAAAATGTTCCTCTTTTCTGTATAATTCCTGTAGCTATGCAGAAAGAAATGGAGGTGTATTAGTCTGAACAACTGTATTTTAGTCTGTAACTTCTACCCTCTCTCCTTTGCACTCTGGCGTTATTGGAGAAAGTCACGTTAAAAGTGAACAGAAGTGTATAATGGAAGAATAATTTCAGAGGCATTCTTCTGTCATCCTTTCTATTTGCTGATTTACTGGCCAGATGAAGGCAGACTTTCTGTTCTCTCTCATCTTCTTTTTAATTCGTTCAGGCACCTTCACTGTGGGGTCACGCACATGGGAACACTAGACTGTGGACTCACACCTTGTTTGTGGTGGTTTTCCTGAATACACTAGCTCCTAGCTGATCCAGAGCTATTATATGGAGCTTCAAGCCACAGGTAGATTTGCTATGAAGCTGTTCAGTGAATGTCTTTCTGCAGAGCGTGAATGTTCTTGTATATGTAAAGTGATAGGTGCTAAAGGGTTGTGGCTGTTAAAATATGCTTTCAGTTGTACATGGGTAGAAGGCAAAGCAGCGGTAGCTCAAACACAAGAGTAAGATATTTTTGATTTCAGGAAGAGCAGTGCACAGTGTGTGTAACTTGATAAAACAAAGGACAGCATTTTGAAATGTATAAGGGCAACAAAGATGACTGGGAGATTGGAGCATCTCCCTTATGAGGAAAGGCTGGCACAGCTGGGACTCTTTAGCCTGGAGAAGAGAGGGCTGAGGGGAGACCTTATTCTTGCTTATAAGTATCTAAAGGGTGGGTTGGAGGAGGATGGAGGCAGACTCTTGTCAGTGGTTCACAGTGACAGGATGAGGGGCAACGGGCACAAGTTGGAACATAGGAAGTTCCATTCAAACATAAGGAAAAACTTCTTTATGGTTGGGGTGACCGAGCACTGGAACAGGCTGCCCAGGGAGGTTGTGGAGTCCCCTTCTCTGGAGATTTTCAAGACCCGCCTGGATGCAGTCCTGAGTAATGTGCTCTAGGCATTCCTGCGTCAGCAGGGGAGTTGGACTAGATGATCTGTAGAGGTCCCTTCCAACTCTAACAATTCCGTGATTCTGTGATTCCATGATGCATATAAATCTGTAGAAGGTGCAGGGTACAAATCAGGCAAAATATTTCCTGGTGCTGTTGAATTTACCAACTGCTTTGAGAAACAAGAGCAAGCTTCGGACACCTTGGAAATTATTCTTTTATATTTTATAGAAGTGGTCATTTCTATAAAAGAACCTAACAAATATTTTACAGCAAATAAAAGCAGTAATGAAGCAAATGCAGCCCTCCATATCTCCCTGTCCTAATGGATTCTCCAAACTCTCTTCGAAACTGCAGTGTAATGCAGATTACTGCTTCCTCTGCACCTCAGCTGCTAGGAGTTACAGCTCTTGACCTTTAAAAGTTAGGAATAATAAAATACATTATTAACAAGTAGTCAATTAACAAATAAATGCCCCTCTGGTAAATCCAAAAAGTAATGTTTTGAAATACTGCCATCTTCTGATAAGTTTGGGATGGAGAACTGAGTAGTAAGGAATTCGTCAAAGTTTTTATGAACAGTAATAATTCAGTTCCTGATTTTATAATGTTAGAGTGATGTTTTGCAAGGCCAGCTTTCACTATATGTGAGACTATGTATACAGCAGTCTGTTTTAATATCTTTATCAATGATCTGGATGAGGGGATCGAGTGCACCCTCAGTAAGTTTGCAGACGACACCAAGTTGAGTGGGAGTGTTTATCTGCTTGAGGGTAGAAAGGCTCTACAGAGGGATCTGGACAGGCTGGATCGATGGGCCGAGGCCAATGGTATGAGGTTCAACAAGGCCAAGTGCCGGGTCCTGCACTTGGGTCACAACAACCCCATGCAGCGCTACAGGCTTGGGGAGGAGTGGATGGAAAGCTGCCTGGCAGAAAAGGACCTGGGGGTGTTGGTCGACAGCCAGCTGAATATGATCCGGCAGTGTGCCTAGGTGGCCAAGAAGGCCAACAGCATCCTGGCCTGTATCCGGAATAGAGTGGCAAGCAGGACTAGGGAAGTGATTGTCCTGCTGTACTCGGCACTGTTGAGGCCCCACCTTGAATACTGTGTTCTTTTTTGGGCTCCTCACTACAAGAAAGACATTGAGGTGCTGGAGTGTGTCCAGAGAAGAGCAACAAAGCTGGTGAGGGGCCTAAAGCACAAGTCTTACGAGGATTGGCTGAAGGAACTGGAGTTGTTTAGTCTGGAAGAAAGGAGACTCAGGGGAGACCTTATCGCTCTCTACAACTACCTGAAAGGAGGATGTAGTGAGGCGGGTGTCAGTCTGTTCTCCCAAGTAACAAGTGATAGGACAAGAGGAAATGGCCTCAAATTGCACCAGAGGAGGTTTAGATTGCATATTAGAAAAAATTTCTTCACTGAAAGGATTGTCAAGCGTTGGAACAGGCTGCCCAGGGAAGTGGTGGAGTCAGCATCCCTGGAGGTATTTAAAAGATGTATGGATGTGGTGCTGAGGGACATGGTTTAGTGGTGGACTTGCCAGTGCTAGATTAACGGTTGGAGTTCATGATCTTAAAGGTCTTTTCTAACCTAAATAATTCTATGATTCTATGATAAAGAGATGAAGAAAATGCAGTATAATTTCTTACAAGTGATGGGGGAGACAGCAGCAAACTTGTTTGAAGTAAGAAAAAGCACTTAGGTGCATTATATATGAGTTTAAGGATTTGCAAGCACAGAGCCTATGTTTTAAGTTAAGTAAGTGTTAAATGCATTACAAAATTGCGGCTAAAATGTTGGTATGACCTGCAGGATGAGCTTGGCCAGAGGAGAGGTATGTGTGCTTTGAGTCTTAGAGAAGCAGACTTCCCTACTCCTGCATAACACCTGGCTCTGACATGAATGTGTCCATGAAGGGGTAATTTCTTTTACCATTTTTACTTTGCTAAAATTCAGATGATACTTGTCTGCGTATCACCTTTGTGTGTATTTTAATTATCCAGATGGTGTTTTATGTGTCCAGCCCCATACCATTACTATATTACTTAAACTTGGCAGTGATACTTAGAAATAACTTTCCCCAAGCTGGCTTTTTCTTTCAAAGTTCATCCAATTTCAGCTATCCAAATGTCCTTTGTGCTGTGGCAATATATATTGTGTACCTAAATGGCTCACATATCATTTAAATTCCCTTGATAGGGAAAGTCTGCTTGGCAAAGCAAATAAGCGCTTAAAAGAACCAGAAATTAATGCAAAAATCTAAGCTAATGTGACCTTAACTTTATCATTTCAAACTCTCAGAATTTAGGCAATTCAAAGGTTCTTAAATTTCCTTTGATTCACTTGAATTTACCCAGGTTCTTTGTTGGGCTCCAGTGAGATCAGGATGCCTGTGCCACATTCCCACCTGTGGGGTTATTATGGACCAGGCTGATGCCAAGGGCCTGGCTGCACCATGTTTTCCCCAGAGGATGGACATGAAGTGTGCTTGTATTGTAGGCACAGTGTGGGTTTCTTCCCCAGTAAAATGGGTGTTTTAAGATGGTGGCTGAGGTAGTGGATTCCCCCTTGAAGTGTTGTTTGGGGTAGTAACAGGACTTCCAGAAGCAAAGGGAGACAATGACTTGTTCTGAAGCCACAGCATTGCTTTCTTGCAAATTCACCACATATCATAACTCTCATCCTGCTCGGAGTACCATGAGCAGCACCCATGGGACACAGAGTAGGAGCATGCAGACTTGAACATATGCATTGCCCAGGCAGTGAGGCAGTACTAGGGCTTGGGCAGGGATTGAGGCCCTTCCTGTGGTTAGTGTGTTTGCACATTTTATTTGCTTTGTCGTATTAATCAGCTTCTCGGATTTCCCACTCATTGCATGGCCTTTGCTTTGGCTTGATTTTTTTGACTTTCAGTTTTCCACCTTGGTAACATCTTAACTCATTAGCTGATTTCAACCTAATTTTAGGGAAGAGGAGTCTTGAGTGTGCCGAGTTTCTGCAAACTTTCTGAAAATATGCAGTCAAATAAAGGACTCAAACTCGTATCAGTGCCCCACTAAAGGGAAAGACTGAAATCTGAGCTCAACTGTACAATTGTACACCAGGGAATTCATGTGGGAGAGAGTTGTACTGAATGAAAGTACTCAGAAACCAAACTTCAAAAACTCTTCTGCTTGTGTAATTACTTGTACGTTGGCTTTGATTACTCCAAAGCGGGTAAAATGGTTTGTGTTTGTTTAGCCAAAGGAACTGAGTCCTGCAGCAGGACTTGTACTGCAGTCTGGCTGGTAATGGCAGGTGAATGTCAAGCTGTCATGCACAGAGGGAGCGCCCTGGAGATGAAGCCTGTTATGACCAGTAACATGCCATTTGTTGTCATTTGAAACTGAAAATAAGAACCATTTTCTCATCAGAAAAGTGAATAAGCTTGACTCCTGAACACTTAACACAGCACATGGAGATGTGCTGTCATCCCAAGGAGCTGTGCTGTCATCCCAAGGAGCTTGTTGTCCTGGCTAGTTTCTACATATGGGTTTCTTGTTTCCAATTAATACCAAAAAGTATCTTCTGTTGAACAATAAAAACGTTGTGTCTTGAGTTTCAAATAAGGGACTATCCCATAGCAGAGTTTTAGAGCTTCACAGACTCCGCTAGATGCAAATGACCAGCCACACAGTGAGATTTGGTGGCAATGTCTAAGTGTTTTTAAAACAGATCTTAGCCATATGTACAATGTGCCACTTCTGCTGTAGTATATTGAGCTTAGGAGAAGGCAAGTAACACAATTGCCTTCAGCAAAATTGTCAAACAAGGAAACCTTTTAAAACTACATAGAGGGGGAATGTAATGAGAGCCCCATAAGGAAGAGGCTAAGAGAAGAAAAATTGGCAAGGAATATTAACATATACTTTTAACCAGTCTTTTCACAAAAAGAATGACCCAGAGGTTTGACTGTTATAGTTCTTTTATTTCAGTGAAAGGATGTTGTATGTGCTGCTGTGTAGGAGAGAAATGCTTATTTCCCCTGTGTTATTTTACATTTCAGTTTGGAAGAGCAAGAGGAAGCTTTATTTAGCCTGTTGAGTCCAACCCCACAGTAATACAGCATATAAAACTTTCAAGAGGCGAAAGGCATGCTGAGCTCACATTTCAGGTAGTTTTCAGGATAACTTCTTGGCTGTTATAACCATATGTCATACTAGACATGAATTATTAGAAATGATTTGCTACAGTCTGCATTCATATTACTTCCCAGGGACCTTTCAGACTGTGTTTATGGAGAGAGATGTTTCCTGAACATTTCTTTCTAAAGAAACTACAGATTGCAGGACAAATCACGTTTTGATGGAATAAGGACTCTGGATTTGAATTGCTGACTGATGCCTAAGAGTTAGAGTGTGCACCCTCTGGGGACAATTAGAGATAACTATCCAAAAGGATAGTTGTATATTGCAGCAATTCCTGCTGGAAGTGGAAGGATTATTGTTTGCTGTATGATAGAGGCAGATGCCACTGAGTAGCAGCCACTTAGCTGGTTCCTCTCCTGTAGGAGTATTGTGGAGACACGGCACAGGAGTGAGAAGAGCCTTAAAGATCTTCCAGCTGAGTGATCTGAAAGCTGTGAATCAAAATTGTCCTTAAGTAAGGGCAGGTGGTGGTCTCCTAGGCCTCACTGTTTTAATATAAACCTGCAAAATGTAAATGAGTATCACCCTGTTTGTAGTGGTTGTAGTTGTATGCATCAAAGCTCTGTGCTACACTGTGGTTGTTCCCAGCTTTCATTTACTTGTTCTGGAAAGTGCTCTTCATCCCTTTTTTTGTCTGCAGCCCTTGTCTGCTTGTGCTGTAAGGCAGCACGGCACATCAGGCAGCTCGCAGATCATACACAATAGAAGAACCTTTGTCCGTGAGATGTAGGTGGCTTGCTCTGAACATTGTAGATTTTGCCATCACTTTTCCTTTCTTTTTAAAGTTGTCCTTGCCCTTTGAGGAAAAGTCTTGCCTGAAGCTAGAAATGCCACCCATCCTGTGTTTTCTTACCTAGATCCGAAGATCTCATCTGCCCCAGATGGGCATTGGTGAACAGTTCTGACCCCATACACCACAAGACTGTGGGCAGCCTGAATCCCAGGTAACCCTGCAAATACAGAGAGTGCAAGACAGCAATGAGCAGGGCTTTAGCCCTTTGCTTGGTCTGTATTACTGGAGCCAGTGAGGATAAGGTGTAGCAGCCTGGCTTATCGTAAAATCCTACGGTACAATGCTTGGTATTTTTAGGTATATTATAATAACCTGGCCCTGCATGAAGGAGGAAGGAATCCGATGGGAAAAGCTTTTGTTATGGAGGTGTGCAAATAGAGGAATTTTCCATAATTAACAATAATGACCAGCATAAGTGACACTTCTTTGTAGTTAATAGCTGCTTGTGTGAAAGGCCCTGAGGCAGAGCCTCAAGCTGGTAAGCTGGCAAGTGAATTGCTAGGCTATTTGACCTGTAGTTCATTCCTAATATAAATGGTGAGGCTATGAAAAACCTGAGCAAAATGTTTATAAGGACTTCTCCTTGGGCTGTGTAGGAATGCCGGCAATTTTGTATTTGGGACTGAAGCAGATTTCTCCTCTTGGCAGTAGGTTTTGCACCAACTCTTTAGGAAGATGCAGAAATGTAAGCATCACTTGCACTTTCAAGAGAGGAAGCAAAGCAAGTCTTATGCACTTGAGCAAGTTTAAGAAATTATGGCCAAATTCAGCAGTAGGAAAATTATGGAGATTTCCACCCTTAGGGTCGTGAAAGTTGACCCAGGATAAGTGAGTGGACTGAAAAATCAGTGATGCTGAAAGAGGTGATGGTACCTGGGCTATCTCTTCTTGCAGTGTTTCCACACCTGGAGATCCCTTCTCCAACTCTTTTGACAAAAAGAGATGGAAAAAGGTAGATGGTTCTGAGTGATTCTGCAGGCAGGAGAACCGGGCTTGTGACCAGGAGCAGAAGATGGGCCAGTGAGACACTGCAGTGGTGTTCCCTGGATTTAACTTTTATTGGTGATTCAGAAATGGACCATACTCTGCACATCTGGTCTTGCCAAAGCAGCCAAACTGCCTCTAGCATTGTGCTGCCACCCAGATCTGTCAGCATGGGATGCAGCAGCCAGGTAAGGCTGAGGCTATGCCAAGGAGGCTCACATGTCACAGGCTGAGCTGGGTAACCTTCTAAGATGCAAATTGGTTTTAGACTGAGAACGTGGTTTCTGCAAGTCCTGACCACTTCATAAATTCAGCTTTGGCTAGCTCATTTGGGGGGATATTTTAGTGGCCCCTTAAATGTTCAGGCAAGCAAAATCCAATGCTTTGTTTTCAAAGCACTGATTAAAATACTCCACTGTGCTGAACTTTGAGTAGAGGTTGTTCCCAAAGCTTTTTTTCCAATTACCAGCTCACCATAAAATCCATTATTGCCCACTTTTAATCCTATCAAAACCATTTGTCTCCACAGATTGGCAAGTGAATAGCTGCAGATGTTATTTATTGTGCTGAAAACAGTGAGACACACTAACAAATCTACTGTAACAAGAAGTAACCCATTACGGTAAGAGAAGACTGTGTTCTGAAACAAGTATCTGTAGGCTTCAGTCTGAAATACAGCCTACTGTTCTGTTTTCTGCACAGCTAGCAATTTTACTGTATGACACAACAAATCTCAGTGCGAAATAGGTGGGTTTTACTCTTTACTAAAAAATTGGACCTGCTGCAGTGTAGCATATGGGAATTGGACTGAAGGAGTGGACTCTTCCTTGTGATTGGGTTTTCATGCAGACAGAGCTTGCTTTACCATCTTATTCTCCACAGAGTCATCAGGTTTACAAAGCTAAGCCATACCATTAATACTGTATGTGTGCTGCCCTAAAACAAAAGCCATGGGGCAAGTTCTTAGCTGATATGAAGAACTGCAACTCCAGGCATGACATTTAAAATAGGTCTTTCCTGTCTCAAAGATTTGTCCCACTTTGACTTCATATTAGATCCCTTGTTTCTAGATGCCAACGGCCTCTGCCCAGCCAGCCCTGTCTCCCTCTGCTCTCCCATCTCATCTCATCAGAACATCTTTCTTAGTGTATACCTAATTTTCTTCCTAAATTCTGCTATCTCACTTCAACTATTGACTCTTAACACCTTGCTGAAATTCTGGTGGAATTTTCTGCTAGGCGCATAGCACATCTCTGGCACCCAGACCATTTCTATACAAAGTGTGAAATCCCAGCTTCCATCACATGAAGAGCTACAACTAAGTAAAGAAAACAGGGAATTTCTAAGCCTGTTTTTTTGTTTGCTTATGAATGGAAAGCTACTGAAATCACTGTCTGCCTGTCCGTTTTATATTCCCTCCAACCGCTCTCCAGTAACTTTTGAGTCTAATGACCAATTTCACCCAGAGGTGACATGGAGGACAGAGGTCTTGAAGAGAGTTAGTTACTACAATATTAATAAAAATCTCTCTCCTTTACCTGGTTATCTATAGCAAAGATTGCTCTATGAATCTGCCTGTTATCACACACTGGAGAACTCACAGGAAGGAGTCACAGGCCCCATTTCAGGAAAGCTCTTGCATATTAGACAGCAGATGTTCCAAAAAAGAGACAAAAACCCATACCAAGACCAGAGTGAGTCTCCTTCTTGAAGTTCCAGTGTGCTCAAAATAACACTGTTTCCCCTTCTTCTATGGGCTTTTTCAGTAGTTATTTTTGAGGCAAATACCTGATGTAGCATAATTCAGTTCAAATGATGGAGCACTGGCAAATTTATAAGCTGCTGAAAGCAAGATCTTATAATAGTCTGTTGGGCAACTACTTGGTGTTCTTCTTGGGGTTGGCTAATGAATAGGTTGATAGATGTCAGTCTCCATAATTCTAGATTGTGAAGCCACATTGCTGGGAAGAGACTGCCATTTCAGAGTTGGACTGCTGGAGGAGCATGGGGGTGTTCTGCACTGCGTCAGCATTCTGGGAAGGAAGAGGTGCTAAAAAGAAGCCACCATTTTTTGGTAAGTTTTTAAATGTGTTGCTATTAGTGAAAACAAACAAACAAGCAAAAAGCCAAGCGCAATTGTTTTTTTGCAGAAGTTGCAAGTGCTCTTTGTGTTAGTAATGTTTCGCCTCATCACAAACACATGCTACCATCGTCACTTGCATTCTCTCACTTATTTTATGTGTGTGGCTTTCACTGTGCCTCTATTCAGGATTACATGTTTTAGAGAAACCTCAACTATAAATCTCTCTAGTGGAACCCTGCGTGCTTAACAGTTGACATATCAGTTTGTTTCTATGGAGTGAATGTCAAAATTAATGTAAAAGAGTAAACCCCAAAGATTGAATTAAAATAACAAAAGAGATCTTACTTACTGAAAAGAAATCAATTGACAAAATTAAACGATAGATCATGAATTAGATTTTCAATGGAGCTCAGCTCCTATTAAGCAACTGTATAAACAGAGGCACTGAAGGTCTCAGCCTCTCTCTGCTCCCATGCTTTTCCATGGGAGCAACTGGGCATAGCTAGTTTCTAGATCTGACCATTTTGCACCTTTTTATTTGCACTTGAGTCATTCACTGTAGTTCATCACTAGTTGATGAGATGCAGCCAGTGGGACCTAGCACAGGTGTTGTTGTGTGTGACATGCAATAGCTTTGCTGTGATGAGGTGGGATAATTGGAGTAGGTCATCCCCAGAAACCAGTGTTAATGGGGAAATCGGTCCATCAGCATTGGTAGTCTTAATCTTGAACAACCCTATCCCTGGTGCTGACTCTGAAAGTTTTAGCAAGGGCTGTAGTCTCCTTGCAAGGTATATGTTTGAGTGTTTTCCTGAAAATGAATGGATTTATAGTTCATCTTTAAGCATCTCTTTCAAACGAGACCCTTGATGCTTTCCAGTGTGATCAGTATTACATTAATGCTCAGCAGATACAGTTCAGCTTTATGCTGCAAAAGCAAAACAATGTCCTAATTGTACTGGGGACTGTGAATTATTTCCCAGGTGTTACAATTTTGTTCCTTCCTACTCGGGGGAATGAGAAAAAACAAGCATCTCTTCTGTTCCTCACAGCACATGGGATTATTTGGGTGTAATGTGGGAGAGGCAGGTGGGCTAAAATTTTAGAAGGAGTTCTAGGTGGATGCTTGAACCTTCAGGGGAAGCAAACTGACCCCAGGACGAAAGGATGTGTGAGGGGCTAGGGAATATTTAAGCCTAGAAGGGTGAGTTGCTATCAAACCTGCCAATGAGGGGGAAGTATTTTAATAGGGCAATCCTGTGGAGAGAAGGGCTGTTCACCTATATTCAGGTTTTGCCACTTCCGTTCTTTTTTATGGCACTGGGTGGACTCTTTCTTCACTGTGGCTGTATTTGTAAAATGACAATTTGGAAAAGACAGCTAATATCTGTATGTAGCCCTGTGGTTACCCCCCTGCCTGATCTGTTATTGTCCTGTCCTCTTTCATGCAGGTCTGATCTGTAATCCAGCTCTGTTCCCTGTCTTGGAGGTTTGGTTCCCGGGTCCACAAGATGGTGAGTGTGCCAAGCAGCTGGCATGGACCAGGTGGACATCACTTGGAAGGCATGTGCATGTATGTGGCACTGCCGTGAAAAGCTCAGACTGTTGGGTGGTTTGAACTGGATAAAAGCAATGTGTAAGGAAGTGCAAGGTCCCTTGTTTCCTGTTTGCACAGCAGAAATTGTTAATTTCAGCTAGTGGCTTGGGAAGAGAGGAAAGCATGTTTTATTACCTGGTCTATATGGAGTGGGTGTGGAAAAGAGGTGAATTTCTGTTATCTTGCAGGACTGAGAAACGCAAGTGCTGAGGCAGCCTATTCACTCTCAGTCTTTCCATTCTGCCTGCTTCCCAAAGCGCATTTGCGTTGGCACTGTAGGAAATGGGTGTAAAAGAAAATGTGGACTAACTAGCCTATAATCCCCCTTATCTCATTCATAAAAAGCTACTATCAGCAATAAGTCAACCCCAACTCATCTCATGCGGTGGGTAATTTTGTGTTCCTTAAAGAAATAGAGTGCCATCTGAAGTCTGATGCTGAGCTTTAAGAAAGCAACGTATTTAAACACATGGATAAATAACTACCTTATCCTGTGCTATAGGCATCAGCAGTGACCTGGTATACAAGCTCTGCTTGGCCTGGGGTTTTTTTTTTGTTTGCTTGCTAAATTTTGCAGAAACGTCTCTGAAAGCTGATACAAAATACTGACAGTGGGTCTCTTATGCTAGAGAGAGCACTTCTGTTGGTGCTGAATCCCTGGTTCCAGTTACTTGAACGGTTTGGCTGACGTCTCCTGTGTTTGGAGAGTAATAACCAGCTGTAGGGAAAAAAATGACTTCCTGTGCAGCTACTACATTTTCTGACAGTGACTTCACCTGGCCACATGCTTAGTGTGTCCATGGAAAGCTGAATTTTCAAAGGTGGTATATTTTCCATTAATTGCTGTTGCACAGCAATGAGTTTGATTCCAGGTAGGCACATTATACCAAGCTTACCTTATGGATTGCGGTGGGAAACACACTAAATGATCTATGTGAGTCGATAGGTGGTAACTTTGAGCATATCTGACCCAGTTGTGAATATAGCCAGCTGATGTGTTTAGCGTAATAGCTAATCTGTCTCATTTAGCAGGCAATGTGTCTGGGCTTGTATGTGATATATCTGACTTGGTGAGTGGCATGTCTGACTCAGCAGCTGAATAATGTTACTTATTCTGGTGTATATCTTCTTCAATGGAGAATATATATATACACACACATTTATATTTTTTGTTAGCAGATGATTGAGCACATACCAGAATGAATCAATCCTACTTAGTATGCAGAAGGATTTTTTTTCCCTGTACATCATTCCTCTCGCTTGACCATTATTTTACAAATCAGCCACTGGGATGCATTCAAAGCCTGATGGAAACCACTGACTTCCAAGTGCTGTGGATCAGGCCCTGTAAGCCAGCCCTGTAAACCAGCCCAGCCACTCATCAGGCAAGACTGAATGTAGGTAAAATCCTTTGTGTATCTTTCTGTCCTGTGGTCCCGTGAGGTGTCCCAAAGCAGCATTTCTCTCTTTTCTTTGCCAGAAAGCTGTGTTGTATTTACCTTGGAATAAGATGAGGTGGGAAACCCATGGCCTTGTGGCTGATAACAGCCTACAATTTTACTTCTTCCACAGTCTGTTGTGTTTTTTTTTTTTTTGTTCTGTTTTGTTTTTTTTTAAATGCATTAGTGCTGCATAAAAAGGAATTGTGTGCAAGTGTGTAACTGGCAAAAGCTGTTTGCTTGCTTTCTGGACTCACCGCATGGGGAAGGTTCCCAGCCCCTCAAAGAAGTAATTGTAGCTGTTTTATGACCAGTGCATGCTCTGCCATTCCTGCTGTAACTTAGTCTTCTACCCAGTTGGGGATCAGCACACAGTCTTTCAACAGCCATGCTCTGCAAGATCACATATTTTTTCTTAAAAGGGCAAGATCTTTGGCAAGGTTTGGAAGGCTGGCGGTGCAGTGCTGCAGGCTAGCTAGTGCTCAGTACCATGGCAGGGGGTTCAGCATCTCCAGGACTGCACTTGAGACTGAGGAATCGCAAGAGTATTGAAATGTGGCTCAGAAGGGAAGCAGGACTACCTCCTGAGTTGAGCTGGCATTCCTAGAGGAACTACAGGAGAGGGAATGCTTATCTGTTGAGTTAGCAGAATGCCTAATGGGAAGGGAAACCAATCATCTGATTAGCATTGGCGCGTTTTCCTTCAGCAGCAGGTTGCCTCAGGTGCTGGGCACGGAGCTGTTCATCCCGCACAGGTTTCATGTTATTCTGCTCCGTTTAGCTTCTGCTTTGATTTACTTCACTTATTTCTGATTTGGTGGAAGATAGAATCAATAAATCTTGAACACAAGTTGCTTAATGGAGGGCTGCACTATTTTTATTCTTTGTGGGCACACATAGCTGCACACTTATCTGCCTGTGCTATTAGCATGTTCACTCTTCATGTTATGCTGCTTTTGATATTAACAGGAATGCTCTCACTGTTGTTGGCCATTTTTTTATTTTTATTTTTAAGAGATGAGTCCCCACTGTGTGAATCTCCAACTGTACATGCTGTTGATGAAGCCAAATGAGTAGCACCACGAGCCCAGAGCCTGCTGATCAAATGCTGTGGGTGGCAGAGCCATTAGTACAACAGAGAGAAACCTCAGTCATGGTTTATGTTACTCTGCCACTGTGCTCCAAGTTCCCTTTTTTCTCATGTAATACATCTAGTAGGCTTTTTTCTGATTGCCACATAAAAAAAAAAATGTCTTGAAAGGACAAGTGAAATGTTGCTTAAAACAGCTGTTTGCTCTTGCTTGAAAAAACCTTCATTGCAGCTGCTAAGAAATGTTTCAGTTCTGTTTAGCACACAACCATTCCCAAATAAATGATACTCATGCTTTCTCTATTAATTTTGGATGAAACTAGGAATGGGAAATTCACCTCCACCCTTCTTGAGTGTCCTGGTCTAGAATCCATTGTGTGGTGAGCAAATAGCACACGAAAGATACTGCTGGTTGTGGGCCTTTTCCCTAAATCCTGTTCCTGAGTATCTGAAGCAAATCAGAGCACTTCCTCACAAGGGAAAGCATGTGTCAGGAAGAGTAATGCACAGGCTGTTTATTTACCTGTCTTGGACTGTTGACTGTGAGGTGGGGATGATTTGTGGTACTGTTGATTCTCCAGCATTTACAGAAGTGGCAGCAGAGACAGCCTTCTTGAGTTCAAAGCCTTCCTAAAATCTGGGCATAATATAGGTTGGAAGTAATCTCTGGAGTTCCCTGGTCCAACCCTTTGCTCAAAGTAGGTCCTATAAAAGCAGGTTGCTTAGATCTTGTTTGGTTGAGGTTTGAGTTTTTCCAAGAATGAAGATCCCACAGCCTCTCTGGATCTTTGTGCCAATATTTGATCACCCTTAACTCAGGATATCTCCTCTGTATTACAGGATTAATAGAAGAGGAAGGAAGAATAATTACCAGATACTGGCAGCTCTGACACTTCTATTGTCAATGCTGAAAGGGTCCAAGCTTCTTCAGGACTGAAGGCAAATAAACATACAACTTCATTTCTTCAATGAGAGCAGAGATGCCATGTTGGAATACAACATCCCGGACACAACCTGGCAGGTATGTAACTAAAATATACACCAGCTTTTCAGATGGCTGAAAAAGAATTTAGTGGAGGCTGAGCACAAAGAGGAAGCTTACCCTGTTCTTGTAACTGTCCCCTAAGCTACTGTTTTTGGCCACTTTGAATTTGCATGTTTATGCCAAGTTTTATTGGAACGATTGAAAAAATTACATAAAAATAGTAGTCATCTACCTTTGACTGCTCAGTCAAATAGGAACCTACCAGCATGTGTTATGCTAAAACAGTGACTAGCAGTAGGGTTCTAGGTTATTTATTTTAAAGTATCTGCAATCAAACTGTTGATTGCTTCATCTAAAGGTAGAACTCAAAGAAACTATAATACTGTTTTCAAAGATTTCATTAATCAGGACAATGTGTGTCTTTTAATGTTTCTGTATTGCCCTTTCATTAAAATAATCAGAGAAAAACCATGTACAACTTCAGTCTCTCCCCCAGCAATAATTGACTTAAGCCATAGTTTTGAAGAGATTAGTGATGTGGGTTGCCTGGTTTGAGAAACTGCAAATGAGACTGATTTCCAGAGAAAAGCTGATCATATGCTTTCTGTAAACCCTGTCTATATAAGTTGAAATACTGACTTCTATAACTTTGATTTCAATTTATACCAGAAAATCTTTTAAATGAGAAATGAATTATTTCTTTTAATCTGACCAAATATTGCAGTTCAGTTCCAAATGTTGTCTACAGAGGTAAGCTGTAGTGCTATGGACTTTTGTCATGTGAGAGTTTTCTGCAGCACAGAATTAGTGCTGAAAATGTTCATGTCCACCGTGTCTTTTAGTGTTGATGCGAGTCAAGCTTGCTATAATTAATTCGCACGTGGAAATCTGCCTGTCTGACAAGAGATAAAGAAGATTCTTCTGATTTAGCACAATTATGTCATATAATGTATTTATCCAGAAGCCTGTCTCTTCCGAAGTAGATGTCTTCGTAGTGCATATTTAGTGTATGCCCATTTTGTGGTTTCCACACTGTAGCTGCAATAACTGACAGCTGAAACATCATTGCAAGGCTGTCAAATGTGTTGTCTGCATAACTAGTGATAATCTAACTATTCTTCAGCTTCACATATCAAACCGCTGGGAACTGATACTTCAGCGCTTGTTATTTGCAACAGTAGGTGGAATTGAGTAATGCGGTTTGAGTGTCAAAGGCCTGTGCTGCTGACAGGAATATTAACCGTGAATCAAACACAGCACAATGGTGGTGCCAGGCCTAGAGCATGAGGCAGGATCTTGCAAACCAGACTGGGCCTGCTTAGACCTTACTCGTGGGAATGTTTCCATCGCCTAACAGAAGTAAGGATCGGCAGGCTTGGGCTCTAGCAATGATCTGTTCAACTTAAAACTGGGAAGAAGCGATAGAGACTGAACAAGTGACATGTGAGATGGCTGTCTGCTCTGCTGAGTGCATTCCCACTTGTCTTGCAGCCCTGCGATGCTGCAAAGGCTGGTGAAGAGCAGGGATATCTCACCCGTGGTTAGGCATTGTCGCTGCTGCTCCCATCTGGCTTCTGTTGTAAAATCTTTCAGTGATGGCTAGGTTTGCACTTGCTGTATTAAGTGGAGTTTGCAGGGCTGACATTTAAAATGTCCTTGATTTAGAGCCAGTTTGTGACATTCTTTCTTGCAGCAAATAGTTCCCAGTTGCAGAAAGGGCGCCGCTGCCTGCATTTTGGCTGCTCCTAGCACTCACAGTGAACTGAGCAGGGGAAGGTTTCCGACTCCAGCCTCCAAGTTAGCAAATGAACCAAAACACTGGGAACTTGTTGGTGGGAGGATTGTGAGGAAATGTCTGGGTGCCTCGTTCAGTCAAGTTGCTTGAGTCTTAACTTTACTTAATGGCTTATGTTCCTTCTAGATGCCACTGTCATATATCCTGTTGCCTTTAGTGTCTCTTCCAGCACAGTTGTTCTGGTGACAGGCTTTTAATAATTAGGTCCTAGATTATTGCAGGGTTTATGTGCTCTTGAAGGTCTGTGCATTTGGTTTATTCTCTGTGTTAAACGGAGACGATGCAAAAAGAGCAAACAGTGCTGAGTTGTGGGGCAGAGATCTGACTAGCTAGCTCTACCTGGAAAACCTTTGGGGAAGGGCACTGCAAAATTTTTTTGCAATTATGTGGAGTTTCTCAGCAGGGAGTCAGCTAACAATATCCAGAGCAACCGAGCAAGCAAGAAGCATAAAGCCAGGAGCTAAGCAAAATACAGAGATTTTGTTATAAATTAGTGTTGGAAATTAGAGCCAGGCTGTGAAATAACCACAATTAAAATTCAGAGAGCAAAGAAGAAAAAGCTTACCTAGTGACCTCTGCTTGCTGCACAGGGTTAGAAAAGAAGCTATGCTACTTTGGTATTCTAGCATAACTTGCACATTACTGAAATTGTTAGGAATTTAAAGGAAAACAGGGGACTGATTCTTAACTGATGAAAATCAGCATAACCCAGCTGATATCAAGGCAGCTAAACTGATCTACAAGAGCTAAACATGTGCCTCTAAACCAACAGCTCCCCACTCACTATGCCAATGTAGATGGAGAAAACAAAGCAGCTTTTTTCTGGCAAGTCTATGTGTTGATCCTGAACTATATGTCTCTACTCAATGGATACAAGCTGTTTAGGAGTAAAGACAATGATCTCAAAGTTAACTCCAGGGGGAGAGAAATAGATCCATTATAAATCAGATCAGTACAAGGTGGGGTTTTTGGTGATTGTTGTTTGAATTGCCTTCAATCAATTTGTTTTACTAATATGGAAACAAATTCTTCCCAGTTCAGGGTTTTTATGAACATTAAAAATCTAAAATGCCAAACCAACAGAAAAAATTAATACCAGGATTCTAACACAAGAGCTCTCTGGAAACAAATTCAAAGGCAGCCAAATAAAACAAGAGATTAAAATATACAAAATACTGCAATTTAAAAGAAAATCACTGAATTATTGAAACTCCATAGAAGAGATGTCACAGCAGTGCTTCTAATCAGCCTGATTAAAAAAACAGACTATCCTTTTTATTTCCCCTCCTTTGATGTCAAGAAGTGTATTGTAAACTTAAAATGATGTATGTAGTTCAATCAGATTGATCTGGAAAGTTCAAAGATATTTTAATTTTCTGAGCATTTATGCTTTATCCTATGCGGTAGTAAGTATGTTGCATGTATACACAGTGTAATCCTTTTAATACTCTGTTGTAGGACTGCAAACAGAAAACACTCTTCTGCAGAGTGAAAAAATAAGCAGCCTCTGTAGAACAGTTCTGTGCTGACCTTCACCGTGCTGTGTCTATACCCAACACAATCAATGCAGTAAGTGTCTCACTTGCAGGAGTGCTTTGTTCTGACCAATTGATTATTTTGTTATAAATTTACATACGGCCTTTGCGAGCTGCCTGATAATTGCAACATCAGCTGGCAGATTGGAGCTTGAGGGTAGCCTCTACACCCCTGCTTTCCAAGCGAGGATGACATTCTCACTGCCGAATAGGTGCACAGGGCTTGTGATGCCAATTTTGGTGAATGACGCGCCATCCAGTAGCCCTCACCATCTAAATGTGGTTGGGCAGAGCTGCCTCCATGGGATGCTGATAGCATTGTAATGCTCCATATATAGGATGCCCGAATGAGTGTGAGGGGCAATGCGGTTCATGTGCTGCCAGAGGGGCTCTGTCAATATTGGTTCTTGCAAAGAGAAGGTCATGTTTCAGCAGGCAAAAGGGTTTTTATTTCCCTGATGGGACAAAGACTAGATTTTCCACACATTAGATGATATATAACATGGAAAGAGATGCTTTTTGCCCTGGCAGGGAATTCTTACCCTTACTTCTGGCCAGCCAACCTATTTTAACAACTTCTTCCATTGGCAGTGAGTAGAGGTTGCAGGCTGTGCTGGGGCAAGTACCTTTTGAAATTCCTTACCCATTGTGAGTGTTAGGCATGCCAGAGTTTGGAACCTCTGTCCTAAAAATTCTCCATTTAAGTAAATGAGATGGAAAAAATACCATCGTTCCCCTTTTACAGAAGAAAAATAAAATTGTAGACCAAAGGGGTACTTTAAGGCCCAGTGAAGTAGATGGAAAGGCAGCATTAAGTTGTGGCAGGCTTTAAGAAGTTGCCTAGGGATTTTCTGCCTCTGCAAAGGGCTGATCTCAGTGCTGCCAAGAAGAGATTCGGAGCCCTGCCTCCAGTACAGACAAAGCTGAATTTAAGAACTACTTTAACGGATTTAAATCTTACAGATTTTCCTTTTCATTATTTATGATTTCTTTAGGCAGAATTTATTTAGAATTTTTGCATTTCCCCAGAAGTGCCGTAGAAATAATGAGACACTGTGATTCTGCATCTTTTTATGGAAACTTTTTGGTTTATTTTGGCACTTCTGTAGAGTGGTGGCCTGTTCAACAGACTGCAGAATGGACTTTGCTTGCTCAAGGCCTGTGGCAGGGAATAAACCCAACCAGCATAATTGGAGTTATATCTATTTACATCAGCCCAAAGATGTGACCTGTGATCTTTGATTACTCTGGTGGAGCAGAGTGCTGCCAGGCAGGGATTGTTCAGTGGTCCTTTATCTGCTTGAATTGCCTGGCCAACTACAAGTTACAGAGTCTGTAAACAAGGGGAAATTGGGATGGCAAACCGATCAATTACAGAATATTGAAAAGATCAAGGAAGTGGCAGCAATGCTGCTAAAGCCAATATGGAAAAGCCTTTCTCATCCAATAACCTCATTCTTGTGACAAAGATTATAACAAGATGGAAAATGGCACAACATGAATGCATTCTGGTGGCAATGATTGCTGTGAGAATTGGGACTGGTTCGTACTTCACCCACTCTGTCTATCTTTCCTAGATGCTGTATCCCAGGCAACCCAGGCAGAAAGTATTATATTTATTATGTCCCCATCTCTTTTTATCTCTTGTAGTGAAACCCGACATTAAATTCTCTCTGCAGCTTCCACTCTTTTAAACAAGCAGGAAAACGTGACAGTGTTACCTTCTTTCAGTCTCCTAATTAGCCCAGCAGAATATATTTATTTCTTCTCTGTCTGAGAAGGTCTGTGCCATGAGTCTCCAAAGTGGTTGCTGCTAGTACATTTTCTGCCTCATCTTGTACAAGGGGCTGCCCTGTGCTTTTGGAGATGGGCTTGATTTCACTTCCACTACACAGCAGGTTTAAGGCCCTAGAAGAGGTGAGGTCTGGAGACCACACATAAAGCTTGGGAGATGGCATAATACCTGTCTGGAAAGGGTAACACCCTGCCTGTACAGTGTCTGCTAGATAGCTAAAGGCCCTGTACTTAAAAAATACATATAAATAAAAGAAATTCCAGCACATTGCAAGATTTCTACGTTCAGCTCATGAAATCTTTTTTCTGTATTGAAAAGGCTTCTTTCAGCCACTGAAAATGCTCTTTATATCTCAGAGGTTGTTAGCAGCAGGAAGTGTGGAGGGAGAATCCAACTTTGGCAGTCACAGGATCAAACTTGCCGGGTCAGATCTGTATTATTTTTGATATGTTAGTGCATGTTAAGGTCACCTGGGTAAGATCAGAGCTAGTAACTGACAGCAAAGAGAGGACAACTTCTTACAGCTGCCTTTGAATAGAGTTTGTGGTGCAGCCCTTTCTCTGTGCGAAGTTCCACGTGTCAGCATAAACCGCTGCTGTTGTGGTGGCGGTTTCACCTGAAAGATGGTTTTAGAGTTTGCCACCATGCAACTTTCTGCTGCCACATCCCAGATGATTGCATGTGCAAGCACAACAAAACATGCAGTTGGTTAAGGAGTGATGTAGCTTTTGTCTTCTCCTAATGGGCCACTTTCCTTGTGCTCAGGTCCAGTACAAAATGTGCATCCTTGGCAGAGTTGGCCAGAGGATGCAAGTCCTGGTAGGGTCACAGTGAAGGCTTCTCTCTCTTGCAGGCTGTTTCTTGCCCCAAGATACGTTACGCCTAGAGAAGTCAAGTTTGTTTTCTTTCAGCAATCAATGCCAGCTACATGCTGTTGTTGCCTGTAACTGGGAATGTCAAAAAGGAACAATGAAGTGTCGGCAGCAGTCTGAAATAGCTCCATATTCTCTGAGCTGGCAGAACTGGTTCCTGGTCTTCAGGGTAGGACCATGAGACCCAGGTAAAGTCACATCCTGTAAGTGCTTACACTAGCTGGTGAACTGCTCGCTGTCTTGAATCTCTGGTCACTGCGCAGTTCCAGCAGATTGGAGTAGGAAGGAAATGCTCGCAGCCTGGGACTGCAGCCTGTGCTTCTGGCCTGGAGGAGCTTAGCTGCTGCTAACTCAGGGTCACAAGCAAGTGGATGAGCCAGAAGAGGATCCACGTGTTCACGAAGACAGAGAAATCCTGCTCTAATCCATTAGTGTCGCAAGATGTAAAGCATAAGTGAATATAGCAGTTTTCAATGCAAAATTTGAATTCCCTTTTGTTTTGCCTTCTGTTCTATTTAGCTGAATTCCTCCATACTCCTTAACAAACCAAGGGCCAGGACTTAGAGTGACAGGTGCTCCTTGGCCTCCACCTATGCCTAGAGAGCTGCAGAGGGCTCTTGCCACAAGGCTGGGGAAGTCCTCATTAAGCAGCTAGGGAAGAAAGAATTCCTGTCCTGGAGATGAGGGAGAAATGCCTCTTTCTGTGTGACGTTCTGCTCTTCTTCAGACTTACCAGTGTCAGGTTGGTCTGTGCCGCTCACTGTGGGTGACCTGTTTGCAGAATAGTTCAAAAGTCGCAGCTGCTGTTTGAGAGCCCTATGAAAGTTTGTCTATCCCTTTTCGGTTATTCTGCAGATAGGCCAAGACAACAGCTTGTTAGTATTGAATAAATGAGCCCATCCATATTTTTGCATGGAATTCTCAGTCATTTAAGCCTTGTGTCTGGTCACTGTAATGTTATGATCTGCTCTCTAATTCAGGGCTTTGCTTTTAAGCCTAACTAGAGTGTAACACTATCATGTGGTCATTGCCTCTCAAAGGAGGGATAAATCTGAACCTAATCTGCCATTTCTGGCTGGGATTTTTTTTCAGTGTTGCTACTAGAGAGTGAGGTGCAGGAGGATTCTGCATCATTTATGTGAAAATGAGGGATATCAGAAGAAAATTAGGAGGGGTTGTGTGTAGTGGACTGTGCCATATTCCTGATGCTTCCCTAAATGAGATTGAACAGCCTGTCTGTCAGGTCCTGCCTTGCTGGAAGTGCATACCACCCTAGTCAGGGAAGGTATACACTAATTAACTTGCCTGGGAATGCAAATCCCCTGTAAATATAGACGCTGATCAAAATGCTGTTGGCTGTTGACTCCCTGCCTGCCAGCTAAAAATTGCAACTCACAGTCCTCTTTGGCTCTAATCTTTCTGCTCCTGTGTTCAGATGGCACAGGACTTTTGCATCTCCCTCTAGGGCAGGCAGCCAGGCTGCCTAAGCATGTGGTCGCTGTGCTTGCAGGCAAGGGGGTCTCCAGGTCTTCAGTACAGTGCAGATCTGGGAAGTCAAAACACGTGTGACTCTGGGATTTTGCTTCTTTCCCTTTTATTTTTTGGGGGTTGTTTGACATTCTTGTTTGCATTAGAGAGTATGGGTGCTTTATGTATGCTAACAATATGTATGTCATAAAATTGCCAGCTGATGTGCAAGCCAAACTGCTGTAGAGATTGTTGGGTTGTATTTTTGTAACTGACTTGGATCCAAGGTTTGCATATTTTAAATAAACCCACATTGGCGGAGATCCACACACAGACAGGTTCCTGCCACCATTCTGCTAAGTGACTGACTCTTCCCCCAACAGCTCTTTCTTGATCTTCTCAGAGGTAACTCAACTGTGGCTTCAGGGCAGAAAATGACAGTCCAAAATGAGCTGAAGAAAACTGTCTGGAATATCTCCCGTCCTCTCCATTACCTTTAAAAAATTAAACTTCTGTTTATTCTGAAGGGCTTCTGTAGCTCTCAAGCTGTATCTCCTAATAGGTTTCTTAGAGAAGCATTTTTCTCTATGCAAGTAATTTAAGCCTCACATGCCCTTAAGCTATTTTTTAATTAAAAGAAAAATAGAAAATTCTTGGCCCAAGTAGGGGGCTTATGCTGTTGATTGACTACAGTAAGGAATTTCGTAGGAATTTTGAATTCTGCACTGCCAGATACCAAATCAGCCCTATAAGTATAACCCTGACCTGAGGCTGGGATTTTTAAAATGAGTTTCTTAATAAGAAAAGGAAGAAATAAATTCAACTTTGAATAAGCATAATGCAATTTCCCTTCACACAAATTACTCCTTTATTATAGCACAGATATTCACATTTATCTGTCTAAATACTTAGGTTGTATGCAGCTTCATTTTGCTGGACTCAGCACAGTCCTGCCTAAGAGGGAACCCATTCCTAGAGCAGTTTAATTCATACATGCTCGCCTCGTTTACACTGCCATAACCCACCAAACACGTGTGTTACACCAGCTCCCCTCCTTTCCCTGTGGCTGAGCCTGGTCTGTGTCTGTAGCAGCGACCGTGGGGAGCCATGACAGTGCCATTCAGCTGGATTTTTCAAGAATTTGGAGTAATTCTCCTTTGATTTCCCAAAGTATTAGGTTTTCTCAGACATGAGGGAAACTGAGGATGAAGGAGATGATAGCCTAATTTATGCAGCCAAGAGCAAATCTATCCACTTGCTGAACCAAATACAAGGGTTTTGATGCATGCAGTACCACACAGCGCACACTTTCCCTACTGTGTAGTGTCTTCACTGCAGCAATACCTGTAAGGACACAGAGTTAGGGACTCTGTGGTCAGAGCGATCCTGTACATGCGGCTTGTGTTGGTGGGTTCCCATGGGCACGGAGGGCATCCTCTGTTCACCAGCCCTGGTCTTTTCATTTCAGGGAGAGATGGTCTGGTTTCTGCCCTCTCCTAACAAAATACTCTCATCAGGCTTACTGGGGAAATTAGGGCAAATCTAAAGGGGTGCCATCAAGCAAGAAGTCACAGTTGGGTTGTGTGACTTTACCTCCCTACCCTTGCTGCCAGCACATGGATGCATAGGTGCCAACCCACTAGTGTGACACTGGCTGCTGTGGGTGAGAGACTGATAGCAGTAGAGGGGCTTGGTTAATGCAGCAGGGCACATCCACTGGGAGCAGGGACTTCAGGTAAATAAACCAGTCAGGAAACAGTTAATCGTAGAGCTGCCACCTACCTGGTATTTGAGGGCTGTTTTCTCAGAACTGACTGACCTTGCACCAGTGGCTGGGGTAGAGAAAGGCTGACTTTCTTAGCTGAGAACAGGCTAAGTATGTCCAAAGCAACTCAGCAGCTGGTGAAGACAAAGCCAGGGCTGTCAGAAAACACCGAGCAGAGGTATTTTTGCAGGTTGAAATGAAGGATGGGAGAGCCACATTTGGATAAAAAAAAAGAATAAACCTTGAACCTCTCCCCAAAGTCTGATTTAAATATGAATCTCATTTGAATTAAAAAAAAAAAAAAGGCAAAAAATGTAATTCACTGAGCTCTTTTGTGCAGCGTCTGCAGTTCGTGGTTTGGGGAAGCAATGAGCTAAAGACAGCCAGAGTGCAAGAGAGTGGTGCTGAGTACAGACATCACCTGCACAGGGGACAGAAGCAGAGAGGCCATTAACTTTTTCCCCAAGGTTTGTGCCTTGTCCCTTCTCTGGTGTGCCAGATTGATCATCAGGTGGATTGTTGTCCCCTTGAAAGTGCTGATAGAGATTATTCTTTGCAGTAGAGATGGATACCTGTGATGGCATCAGAGACAGGCTCCTTCCATACAGGGTTAGATTAACCCAAGTCTCTGTTTAAGATTTTGTGGGGTCCTGGAGACAAATAATATTCCCTGTTAATCCCTGGTTTAGCTAGAGCAACTCAGCATGAAGCTGCTTTGCACAGGGGGGTGTTGCTTGGTGGATACTCTGCTTCACACAAGAAGTAGGTGATGAGGGAATGGAAGATAAAGGAGGAGAAATGGCATAAGGTTTAGGCCACATAGATGGCCAAGCAAAGAAAAGTGCTGTAAACTGATTGCAAGTCAGGCAGGAGCACATAAATGAATCCAACTTCAAGGCAGGAACTTACAAAAATTTACCACTAGCCCTTTGCCTCTTGATCAGTCTGTTTTCCTGATGCTTGAAACAGTTTTTTCCACTACTCTCTAGTCCCACCACTTTCAAATAACTAGAGAAGGGGTAAGAGAGGAAGGAGTTTTGCAGCGAGCTCTGAATATGTCTAAAATGATGCTAGTATACATGAGCTGCTGAAATCCCATGTCTGGTTTTGCCTTCTTGAAGATGTACATTCCTCTTTTTCTGTGCTGGAAACCTTCCCTGAAGTGTCTTTTCAGTGATTAGTGACAAGTGATTATCCCTTGGAGAGAGGTGGCAGCTCCTCCTCTGGAGTCTCTGCTTGTGATGTGAGATGGACAGATCAACCAGGATGCTTCGCCAACAGGGTGGAGTGGGTTCTCAGGGGAGGAGGAACAACTTAATTTTCTTTTGAAGCACTGCAGTAGCAAAGCCCTAGAGAGATTTTCCATTTGGGGCATTGTTTGGGGTTTGGTTTTTTTTTTTTTCCCCAGTGGAAAACTGTGCTTTTTCCTATTTAATCAAAAGCCTAGTTTGCCTCAGCAGTTTTGATGAAAAATTTTCACGTAGGTCTTTGTTGTAAAATACCAACACGTCAGAATTATCCCTTTATCTCAGCAGATGTGCTTTCCAGAAGGGGAACATCTCAGGTGATGAAAAACACAGCAGCTTTGCCATCTCGACTCAACCAGACAGTTTTTTTGATGATAGAGAATTTTGTCTAAACAGACTCTTTTCATTAAAACTGAAATGCTTTGTGGACAGGTTTTAGTCTTGCTCAAGTTTTTACTGTTAATTTTTCATTACATAGTTATGTGCAGTGCTTCATTGTGCCTTCCATAGTGACAGTATGGGCAGTGGAACAGGATGAAGTCTCTGCTTTGCCGTGCTATAAACTAGTCTGTCCTGAACTAATTCAGATGAAGCCAAGTCGTGATATGAAATGTTCCTGTTTCTGAGGCTGCCAGAGGTGTTAGATTGTTTGCATCTCCCATCTGGAATTAGGAAGTGGTTTGACCTAGAAAGAGAAATTTTGGCCCAATTCCAATTTTGCAGAATCCTTTGTGAGACTGGTTTTTCCCTCCTGAGGACTAGAGAAGCCTAGAAATCTACCCCAGAACACAAGTGTAATTCTGCTACTGACCACAGTGGGAAAGTCTTGCTTCTTGCTGACACCAGAATCTTCTTAAAAAAATATCTTAAGATATAAAGGTAAAACTCTTAAGTGTTGTGAAAATGTATATGCTAGCATATTTAAAAATACCCAAACCCAAGAAGGTGTGGCAGAGGTGGAGAGCCTTGCCCAGGGTCCTGTGCAATGTGTGGTGTGCGAGCCAGCTGCCATCCTCAGGTTTCTGAAGGGGCACTCTGCACTATGCCTTGGAGCCCGCTGCAGGGGCAGCCATGGCGGGGCTGATCAAGGGAGATCAACGGCATCATGCTGCAGCCTGGCAAGTGACATTCCCTTGGGTTCCCTGAGCAGCATGGTCACATCAATAATGTGCCATACTGCAATTAATAAGCTTGGGCTCCCGGCAGAGCTAAGCAACATGGCCCAGCGTGGTGCTGTTGTGCCTTTTCCTGCTTTTGGTCCAAGAGTTGAGTCTCGTTCAACATGGTGCTCCCCTATTCTAGATGTGCCCTAAGTTCCAGCCTGGTGATGTAGCCACTGGACCATGCAGACTCTCCTACTGATGGTATTGAGATGAAATGCCTTTAAAACATATCCTACTCCCCGCTCCTGGCTGCTAAAACTACCTGGCACAGCATTCACTGCCAGAGTTCAAACTGCTCCTAAAGGAAATTGAAGTATTTTTAAAGAAAGCCTTTAAACCTACCTGCTGGCTGGCTGGATTTAAGTTGATTTAAAATCTGTCTTTGTTTTTCTAATCTGCTAGGTTGGTCTGGCTGAATGTAGTGACTCTGCACCCTTCAAAATCTTCAGTTGCTACAGATGGTACATATTAGATGTTCAGCATAGCAGTTTTCATTTTCTTTTGAGGAGCTATGGCCATTTCACCCAAATTTTGGCCATGAAGAGACACATACTGGTAATGTGTAGTTGCATCTGTTAGCAGGCTCTGGGAAACGTCTGCCTGGTGTGTGTCCTTGTAATCCTCGGTATTCAGTTGGTACTGGGACCAGTGGCGTCTCACTGGTCAGCAACAGATGCATTTTGCAACATGTTTGTTTCTCACCTGGTGAGATCCCATCCAGCATGGACAAAATATTAGTGAGCAGTGACCCAGCCTTTTGCCATGGGATATGACATACTGGTAAAAATCAGCTTCCTGGGAGCCACTGGAAACGTGCTCTCTTCTTTTTCCCCAGCCATGTTGTCCTAGCTCTGCTTGCTGCTGATAAGCAAATCGCCTACGCAAAGGAGATTGAAAAGGGGGTTTGCTTTGCTTATACCAAAGCCTTTCCTAGCATTTTCAGTCGTAAGTATGGTAGCTTTAATGAGCAGAAAAAAAAGATGAATATGAGTCACAGACTGACAAGAAACTCAATTGAAAGTTCTGTTGGAAGTGATGCTGTAAGTTACATCCCTTTCTAGTGATCTCTGTGACGATCTGCTCAGTCCAAGGAAGGTAACTTTCTGCAAATCTCTGAAAAATGCCAACTGAAGGATTTCAAGGGGATGAAATCAAAGTTTTAATTGCTGGGGTAGAATTTAATCCCTATTCCACCCAGTTAAGGCTGGGAGGCTTTCCCATCAGATTTTCTCTTTCTGTGACCTCTTGCTTCACAGCCTTCTATGATCTTCTGCCAATCCTGAACCAAAAAGAAGAGAGTTTGTGAGCTGATCTTTTTAATACAGGGGAGTAAAGCTAATTTTATAGGTCATAAATAGGTGGGGAAAGAGCCAAGTACAGTTTGTTTTACAGTTTACCCAGTGGAAGTTGTTGATTCATCACTTATTTAGGAATCGCTTATGCCTATATCCTTGTTACCCTGCTATGCAGAATTCAAACTAAAAGCAGAAAACATATGCAACAGTCATGACAGACACTGGCTTTATATTACTATGTCCTTCATCATCAGCGTCACAAAATATTGATAATTATTATTAATATATAATTAATTACTAATAATGATAATTGGTGGATGAAAACTGAATGTGAGCCAGCAATGTGCCCTCAGAGCCCAGAAAGCCAACTGCATTCTGGGCTGCATCAAAAGAAGCATGACCAGCAGGTCAAGGGAGGGGATTTTGCCCCTCTACTCTGCTCTCGTGAGACCCCACCTGGAGTACTGCGTCCAGCTCTGGAGCCCCCAACATGAGAAGGACATGGACCTGTTGGAGCAGGTCCAGAGGAGGGCCATGAAGGTGATCAGAGGGCCGGAGCACCTCTGCTATGAGGACAGGCTGAGGGAGTTGCAGTTGTTCATCCTGGAGAAGAGAAGGCCCTGGGGAGACCTTATAGCAGCCTTCCAGTACCTAAAGGGGGCTTATAGGAAAGACGAGGAGGGACTCTATCAGGGATTTTAGCGACAGGACTAAGGGTAACAGTTTTAAACTGGAAGAGGATAGATTTACGTTAGACACCAGAAAGAAATTCTTTACTGTGAGGGTGGTGAGACACTGGAACAGGCTGCCCCGGGAAGCTGTGCAGGCCCCATCCCTGGAAGTGTTCAAGGCCAGGTTGGATGAGGCTTTGAGCAACCTGATCTAGTGGAAGGTGTCTCTACCCATGGCAGGGGGATTGGAACTAGATGGTCTTGAAGGTCCTTACCAACCCAAACCATTCTATGATTCTATGATAATTCTCCTTAGCTTTCTTTTCCCACTTGGACAGATAACCAGCAGCCCCAGAAAAGTCCTGTTGGCTGTCCAAAGCATTTCAGATTCAGATCAAAGAGGTAGAGAAGGGATGTTTGGAAAGAGCAGCTGTTTGACCAAAGAGGCAAATGTCTGGCTTTTATGGGGGATGAATGGCAAAGACAGTGGCAGAGCCTGGAGTAATGATCAGTCCAGACTCTCTTTTGGCTAACAGGAGGGAAATCACGGTTCGGTGTTACTAAGATGTGGTTCAGATAAGAGGTTGGAAAGGCATAATTTACCTAGAATTTTATGAAGGAGCAGTTATTCCTCATCAAAAAAGGTTCTATACATGGGTTTTTAACATAATTGCAATGTATGTGCTAATAAGTTATAGGAACAGATAGCACACAGTACCCAGAGTTTATTAAGGATCATACATACCTTATATATACCTTATGGAATGTGTTAACAAGTTTTGTTAAGATATAAAAAGGGTACAAAATGGCTTTTAGGGCCTTTTCCCAAAAATGAAATTGTGCTTGCTATTCATCTTGTCCCTCCTGTCTATCTCTGTTGTATGTCGAGTGCAGTATGTAAAAGGATGCATCCTTTCTGGGAACTATCATACTGATACTGCATGTAATGTGAAGACAGGGGCCAAGGAGTGTAAGTTGCAGAGTCCTTAGCACTTCTGAAAGTCTCCAGAAAATGTACTGCAGCTTCATAGGTATATTTACCTGTCAGATGCACTTTTGAGGATAGTAGCAGGGCCAAGAGGGAGTTGATACAACCTGTGCTGGAAAAGCCTGTCATCAAAGCTTTTGGAGATGGGAGTACGGGAAAGTCTGGTCTGTTTCTTAATGGATTTTTATAGGTTTTATATTCTTAACCCCAGGAACATATGTGCTGCTTTATTGTTCTAGTGCATCTCGCTCAGATTTGGATCATGTTTCCACAGACAGCTTTTCTCCTGAGTTAAACCTCTGGAGTATTTAATCTTGAGACAAGATTGTTAGTTCATTTTCAGTAAGGCTCAGTGCACAACTGTGTCATTGAATGGTATTTTGTTATCTGTAACAATAATAACTGAGAGGAGAAACCATTGTGGGGACTAGA
Source organism: Burhinus bistriatus (assembly GCA_013397275.1). Lineage (NCBI taxonomy): Eukaryota > Metazoa > Chordata > Aves > Charadriiformes > Burhinidae > Burhinus > Burhinus bistriatus. Next base: position 91,914 of record VYXH01008842.1, read on the forward strand.
ATTTGGTAAAATTATCTCTGCAGCTGACCGAACCATGACAAAAGTCAGTGTGTTTAACAATTTAATAAAAGTTGCATGTGCCTTTTTTTCCTCCAAGTGAAGGAAGAGACACTGTGGTGTGTCTGAGGATTTACTCTCCATCCTCTTTGAAAAGTGGTGAGATGTAAGCGCTACTTATTTGCTACACCAGCCACGGGCATCTTTTCTGGCCATTTTACACTCTTGAACCCCCGGAGGAGAGGTGTCATTTTGTGACCACAGGACTGTGGTTACAGCATGAAAGTACAATAGTTTTTGGTTCTGTAGGAGAATAAAATTATGGTGGTGATGAATCCAGCAGCTGTGAAAACAACTCCCATATCCTTTTTTAGGAAAAAGTAGAAGAAAATCTATCTATTCTGAATCAGCAAGCTTGAGCATTTAGTCAGGTTGTAAGAGAAACGGTAAAACCAGACACTACTTATCTTTTGTCATGGTTTAAAGACAGGTTTTTGCAAATTGCTGGTCCACTCCCCCATGATAGATAGATAAATAGAAAGAAAATCATTGTGGAAAATATGTTCTGCCACAGTAGCATATAATTATGTGACAAAAAACATATCAGGCTCTGCTGCAGGCAAGACATTGTGTCTCATTAGTGTTTGGTGGACTTGATCACAAATAACATGTTTCAGAACTGTCAATTCCCTCTAATTCTTCTCTGCTTATACTCACAAACAATCCCATTCAAAATTAGCCAATTCCTGGAAAGAGACTTCATCTGGCCAACCCTGTTTCTAATAATTTGCTTGTGGAATTAAAGGGACATGTCCTTCAGCAGCTGCACTCTGAGGGACTAAAAGCAGGCAGGCTGTTCTCAGTAAGTGAGCAGTCATTTTTAACCAAGTTAATGATACCAGATTGCCCTGTGCGGTGTGTTATGATAACTGGCTTAATGCAGTTTTCAAAGATCAGTGCTGGCCATACTAAGTACTCCTGAGATGCACAGGCCAGAAAGCACTCACGATCCAAGAGATCCCATTTGAGATCAAATGTTTTCCTCCAGTGCGTGAGACTGAACGCAACAGGAGCATTAACAAAGGCAGAATCACTTAGGGCTGTGGATCTATGCCTTGATGCCAATATGGTGCAGGCCATTTATGAAAAAAGTGAGCGATCTGCAGCTGAGGGTGCAATCTCATTTTTTTATTTCATCTTTGACCACCTCAGCAGCTGATAATTGAGGTGAAAATTGCATGTTAAATTTAAGTTGAATCGAACACTTTGTTGTTGTTATTAGGATTTGAGCATGGGGGCAAAGGGACTGCAATGAACTCCTTGCTACTCCAGTTCCTCTCACTAGCTTTGCATTTGCAGTATTGCTGAAATACGTGCAAGCATCTGTCTTGTAGTCCCTCTCTGAGCTCCCATCCGTTAAGGCAGTAGAGGGGAGACAGAGGTTTGTTTCTTGATATCCACAGGCCTTTCGGAATGCACCCAGTCCAGTCATTTTTAGTAGAGTCGATGCAAGCTGATTGATTTCTCATATGCTTTAGAGATTGTCTCTATTTTCTTGAAAGACCAGTGTATGAATTTTAACATGCCATATACTCAGTGACAGACAATAATAAAGCATACTACTTTGACCTTTTCAGTTGCCTGCACTTTAATTTCCTGGCTATTCTCATTCCCCTTTGTTTATGGCCCCTCAATATAACTGGCAAGGAGAAAGTAGACTGGACAGCTAGTCAAGATGCAGATTATTTAAAAGGCTAAAGCCTGGCTTTATTGTTGTGTTAAAAGTTTATGATCTTTTGTGGGTGATACTGGGCATTAAAATGGTGATAGCCCATTCTTAGCTATAGAAACATAAAGTGGCACAAGTTCACCTTCATTTGTAGTGGCTTATGAGCCAGCATCCAGTTTCAACAGTGGTGGCGTAATCTGGGTTAAACCTTGTAGGAGTTAATGGATTTTCTCTGAGTTTTGTGAATGAGCCCATGTGATTTTGTTTGAAAGTGGCTGTGTGCGTGCGTGCCTGACTACAGCTCTGACTCCAAACTGCTGGCTAGTGGGAAATCAGGGGAAAAATAATCCCATCACTGCTTTTCTCCCTACCAGCTTGATTTGGAGTCGCTAACCCTGCTGCAGGCTGTGGCAGATTTCCTCCATCATATGGTCATGAAGATAGCAACTTGTCTAACTGATGCAGAGAGCTGAAAAGGGGTAATGGCTGCCTGTGATCTTTCTCCATGCACTTGTGAAATACAAGCCACAATCCAAAACACAGCTTGAGAGACTCACTGTGTTTGGTTGTTATCAGCACACCACAAAAATTCTGATCATCCCTCAGCTTGGTGAAAGCCTAGAGGATATTTTCACAGTGACAATGGTAAAAGAAGGACAACATGCTCTGGTAAAAGACTGGTTTGTGCAGAGATGTCTAAAAGTTTAGTGGTGCTGCAAGTGGGAAACGGGAGTGACAGCAAAGCCTCAATTTTCACAACAGAGCTGTGTGTATAATAGTTCATTTCAGTTTTCTGGTGGCTCTGAAGAGCTGCAAGTGGGATCTATACATTAAAAAGAAAAAGGGTGATGAAAAAGGAAAAAAGGAGGGAAAAAAAAGCAGCAGCTTTGGTCATTTGGTTTGTTTCAGTTGCTCTCCATCTAATTGTTTTGATTTCAGACTTGCTGTTATGTTTTTAATTTTTATGTCTCTGTAGGATTGCAATAAAAAATACAACTAGGGGAATGAGGAAGGGTAGCCAAAGGTTGATTACAGTCTGTTGCTCATTGAATAGATTTGTAGATTGTTAAGGGATCTTCTAAACTGACTTGCATGCATTACATTTTACCTACTGACTGAGTCCTTCACCAAGCCTAACAACCTGTGGCTGAACTGACTCAAAGTTCTTAAAGTACGTATTCAGCCTTGATTTAAAAACTTAAAGGTTTAAAAAGTTCTAGAGATCTTTAAGATTTGAGGAAATAGAGAACATTCTCCAAGACCTCTGGATAATCTTCTGCCAGTTGGAAACTCAGTTTAAAGAAAAAGCAAATGGAAACCTGTCTCTTTTTTAACTATTCTGAGTTCAATTTACAGCCTGTAGAGGTAGGAATGATGTGCCTGATAAACTGAAGAGTCTTAGAAGCATTAGAAATGCTCTTTCTGCTTGGAGAAATTAAGGCAGTGGTGAATTACTAATTTGTCCCCTTCCTTTTTAGAAAGCAAGGAGGATCCATAGAGCCCAACATCACTTGACTGTACTCCCAGGATGGCATGGCTCAGGCATCACTGTCTGGCAGGTGCTAACTGCAAAGATGCCACTTAACTCCGGGAAATCAATGGGACTCACTGTGGAGTGAAGCATTACCAGCAAGGTAAAAATGTCAGAATGAAAGGGTGCAGATATTTGGTAGAGCTGGCTGAAAATTTTCCATGCTAGTACTTTCCTACTGAAAACTATGGTTTTGATGAAAGTCTTTGTTTTCCTCAAGCAAAAGTTGTTGTGCAGAACTTGAATGTATCCTTTTCATTTGGTCTTTGAAATGTTCTGGTTTTGTTTGGAGCAAGACAAAATGAAACTCTGTGCTAAAAGTCAAAGCTCAGCAAAAAACTTGAATAAATTCAGACACAAGGCATAACTTGTGCCTTTAAACATAACTTCCAATTATGTTTATTTAACTTTTTTACTAGGCAGTTCTAGTTTTCTTAAAATATATCAGAGGTTTGTGGATATTCACTGAAGAACTGGGCCAAAAAAAGGAAAGAGAATTCAGACTAGTAGCTGTTTTTGAAATGTTTGATACTATAGTAAGAGGGAGCTCAGACTATGGTTTTACAGATATAGACATTTGTCCCAATTTTTGCCAGTGACATAAATTAGCTCAGCTCTTTTGCAGTCATGGGATCAAATTCCTAGCTGATACAAATCAGAACAACTCTATTGCTATAAATCAAATTTACATCTGGAATAAAATGACACAGCTCTTTTCGTGAAGTCAGGTGGACCAGATCTGCAATGGTATAAACCTAAATTCATGAAGATACCTGATGCAGATCAGTGACATATTTGACCTGTTTGAGGTTTTATTGAACAGTCTGGACCATTGCTGGGGAGTTGTCACCACAGAGTTCAATAACTGAGAAGCTTTGAGCAGAGTAGCTTGGTCAGATGTTTCTAAAATCAGTTTTTGGAGGTGTTAACTCTATTTATGCTGTTCTGCATAGAAGAGCTGAAAGGGGAAGGAACTGTGCTTGTTGATCATGCAAATTATAGTCTAAATATTATAAGGATATAGGAAATGACCTGCAATCTATACAATCTGTGCTGTTAATTTTTTATTTTCTATTCTATTCCATTTTTTTCTCTTGGATTACTTTAGTGCTGCACCAAGTGATCCACAGACAGTGGCATGTACATATGGAGGGACAGAAAGTCACAAGCCTGAGTTTGTGCCCTGACTTACAGAGATAGCTCAGAAGGGGGAAGATACGTTCTTCCACTGTGGTTTCTGCTTTGTGCCCAAGCAGCTGCCTCCTGGTGCCTCACAAGGGATTTTTCAGAGTGTAGACATATACCCATTAATAACTGTTCTGAGACTTTACATCCACAAGCTTTTTTGTAACCACTAATCCTTAATGAAGATCAAAGAAATATCAGGAAAGGAGAAATTATTTTCCCACCCCAGGTCCTGACTCCCTCATTTTCCTGTTCAAAGAGGACTTCATAATTCTCACTACTATAATGTGTCCAAAGAGCCCCACTTAAAAGATTTTCCAACAGTCCTGTAGTACCTGACTGGGCATCTTTATATTCCCTTAACCCCTCTAGAAGGACTATGCCAGATACATTAAAGATAGACTCTCTGCTGAGTCCTTCCACCCTCCCCTGCATACATAGACACCTTTGTATTTCAGTCACTACTGCCTCTGAGGAAATAGGATAAGGTTATATATAATTTTTTTTCTACCTATGGCAAGTAACAGCAATTGCCATTGTAGCAGCAAGAGGCAGTCATGGCATATCAACAAGATTTTAGTCAAGGCCTTGTGTTCCCCTGTCAGAGAGGTATGGGTTTCTAGCTGTCAGAAACGGAGCAGCAAAACACAAATTCAGAAGGCCACTGAGAAGCTGAAGGACCCGATACTGAGTGCTTTTTTTGTCTGAGCTCATGTTACTGACCATACGCTTGAGTTGTACAGTGTTCAGAAAGCTTGCATCTCACTTTCCATCAAATTGGTGTCATTTAATTTATTCATTTAATTTTTTCTCACGTTTGAACAAGGTTTTTCAGCCCTTTCATTCCAGTCCCAAGCTAAAACCATAGCTTTGTGGTCTGTATTTATAAGCATTAATTTAGGCATTTGCCTTTTGTATATTGTCTTGATTAAGCAATGTAAGGAAATACAGCAATATGAGAAAATCCCTTGTCAGCAGAAGAAGGGTCTCTTATTGTCATTGGCAGGGCTTAGAGAAGGTAAACTTTCTGGGAAGGATGTTTGTAGGATGATTGTCTGTTGATGCTGTCCTTTTGCAAATCTCAGCCTATGCTTGTCAAAGAAAAAAGCGGAAATAAGTCAAATGCAAGATGGTGAGGCATATAGAAATGGAAGACCTGCTCAGAAAATTTCTTGACTGTTATGACAGTCCTTGTGCTATGCCCATTAAATTCCCTGCAAGTGTCTCCCAAATCACTCCCATGCAATATCCTTGTGAAATAAAAGGATTGAAAACTCCCTCACTATGAGGAAATCTATTCTTCCAAAGTTATTCCTGCTTTTCTGACCTTTGCTTTGAGTAGGTGAGTTCATTTAGGTACATTTCTAGAAAGACTTGGGCTTACCTCTACTTGCAGAATGATGTTGTATCCCATCCCCTGAATAGTAGCTCTTAGCCTGGGCTGTGCATTTTCTATGATGGCACCTTGTTATCCTCTGAATTCCTTGGAGAATTTCTTTGGAGGTAGTTACTTGCTAACACTAGTGCTGCTGGGTTTCAATTTGATGGATTCTTTCAATGTGCCAGATAACTTGGACTTAAGAATAAAAGCAGTTATTCACTTAAGGGCATAGTTTTTCAAATGGGAATAAAATTAAGGATATCCTTAATGAAGGCGGTCTGCTTGCCTGCTTCTACCTTCTTCTTTCTGGTTAAAATGAAACCTCTGTTTATTAATACAAGATGTAGCTTTGTTGCACAAAATGACCACTGCTAAAATGTGATTGTGTTGCTACCTTTGCACTGTAGTTGTGTTTCTCGTTGTCCCATGTGATTGCATGGCAACTACTTTGGTACATTTGGTGAAGACTTAAAGACTGAGGAGTCCTTTCATACCCTGTTCCCAAATAGCAAGAGATTGGCATATAAATTCAGAGACTCTGATGCTTTTTTTAAAGGGTTTATCTTGCTCTTGGTTTTGATATAAGGGTACACTACAACATATTTTCATGTTCTTCAGAAAAACAATGGCAAGAATATTTTTCATATACTTTCCTAATTGCGTGGCTTCAGAGGCTGGGATCATAAGAAACAATACCAACAATGAAGACTTGTAATAAAATTAGAAGTGTTCATCAACTACATAATCCATGTTGCTTTTCAATAACCTCTTACTGTAAAGTCACCAAGGCAGATAAGCAGGGTGATGAGATAAACTGTGTGTTCTGCTATATTAATATAGTTTGAGATTAATCTTTTCTGATTCATGAGGAGTTTTTTAGTGTAAATTCAGAATAAAATTATTTTACCAGCAAAGTTTAAAAAAAAAAAAAAGTACTTCCCGCTCAGCTGACATTAGTAGACGCGTTTGCCTTACCTAGAATGCTATACAATATTCCAAATTTATTGTGACTGTAAACAACAACTCTGCTTGCTTTATAGCTTTCCTGGGCTCCAACAGTAAAACACAATATCTCTATCTGGTTGGAATTATGTGTTATAACATTTTTATGGGGAGGGGGGTAAAGCTCTGATAAAGATAAAATAGAGTTTTGCTTTTTTGTGTGACCTTGTCATTTGAAAAAGCATTGCACTCTAACGAGATATAATTTAAAAGACCTCTGGGAGCAAATTGAGTTTACTGAGATATTTCTAAGAGTAATTACTTACTGTGAGTTGTCAGTGTGCTCTGTTACAGTTCCTTTCCTAGCGAATGTAGATATCTGGGACTGTGTAGAATGGATTAGAGCTCCTACCATTAATGTTTGATGGGAGACAGTAGTGAAAAAGATGGATGCTTATATAACTGACATTTCCAGCATTTATGGCCATAGACTAAAATGCCAGGTGCATAATTTCAAGTAAAATGGCAGACCCAACTCAATAATATTTAATGATGTAGTAGACCTTCGCTAGGAGAATAGCTAACAGAAGTCATTGCACTGCATTTATCGAATTGTTAAAATGAGTTGAATAATAATTGTGTTTTGCAGGAGGGTTTTTTTTTTACAAATTTATTTTTCAGATCTGGTACTCTGAAAATAAATCATTTATCATTCCAATCAACACAAAATATAGGAAAGACTTTGAGCTAGTTAACTGATGGCAAGATTTTTACGCTGACTTTGTCCTGGTGTTTACAGCACAGAAATATGTTCAGTAGCTCGGGACACAGTTTGGAAGACTGGGAGAGATTGATTTGAAATGGTAGTGAAAGATCAAATTACCTCCCAGAAGAATCTCCCTTTAGTAGTTTGACTCTTTACAAGGTCAGACCTTTTTGTCTGTTGTCATGCTTCTAGAAATGTCAAGATTTACATTCCACGGAGCATGTTATATTGCGGAGATACTTGCATGCCAGGACTACGATGTCACTGATGATGTCAACAAACAGAATATTGACTTCTTCAGTACCCTTGTGCTAATACTTTAGAAAGCCTGGAATAAGCAGTAAGGACTTGAACTGATGGAGAACCTCAAATTGATGAGGGTCTTGTAGGTGTCTTGATACCAGGGCTGCAGCCACAGAGTCTTGCAGGGCTCTCTCCCAGGCAAAATTTCTCTGCGTGGAAGGCACAGAACAAACATGGACTGGAGGAAGAAGTGTGCACACCCTTCCATTTGTGGGCCTGTAGGATTTCCATTGGAAAGCCAATGCAGCAATGTGTCAAGTTAGGTCTTCCAGCCAGACCCAGCTGATTATGCAGGCTTTCCAGAAGTTTACAAATGAAAAAGGGCTAGTATATACATTCAGGTTCAACAACAACAAAAAACTCTCAACTTTTTACTTTTTGAAAGAGAATTTTGAGAGCATTTTATCTCTTCCAAAATCCAAACATCTTGTTTTGAGCATTCTGAGAATTCTACTTATAAAAAAGGAAAATTTGGGGTTGGAAAGAAATCAAAGAGTTTCATTTTTCAAATACCAAGATAGACTCTTGAATTTTTTAGGTTAAACCAAAACCAAATATGCTAGGTAAATAAATAGAACACCGAATCAATACATAGATACCTCTCTATCAAAATATATTAGCTTCTTTGAGCTTTATATGGAAGAGTCATCAAGTTGCACCTCTTTAGTCTTAAGACTTCAGGAGGCACAGCAACTGAGGACACAAAGGCAGTGGTGGGATAGAGATTCCCTAAAGAGCCCCCTTCCCTTGACTGCATCCTTAATGTGTCCTGTGCAGCCTGCCTTTCACCACAGTGTCCTGCACCCCTGAAGGTGCCTTTTCAACGGATGCAATCTCCTTGGCCCCCAGCAGGACTTAGCGGGAGACAACACATCCCACTTGACAGGGCTTCAGAATGGGCTTTAGTTTTTTCTTTGTGGACTGTCACCTTGAGGAGCTGTGTTAACTCTGTTCCACTGTTGATTGAGCTTCCCTCCTCCCCCCCGCCCTTTTTTTTTTTTACTAGAGGCATATAATTACCTGACGTAAATGTAGGAAATTTTCACTTGCTGTATCCCCAGCAGACCTCTTTACTAGCTATCTGAAAAGACATAAGTTCTGAATATCCCAGCTACTGGCTTTCAGTGAAAGTTATGCTTAATTTTTGTTTTCTTTCAAAAATCCACCAAGCCTGCTTGTCATGGCCTTGCATATAAATTTGTCAAAGCTGCATTACTGTCAATGGGCTCTGCTGTAGCTTTTAGCAGTACTTAGTAGGTCTTTCTGTTCTGGGTAGAAGTAAAACTGAACTGGGGAATAGCTACATTTCACCTTTGAGAAGTGGACCAGCTTAATGCAAAACTTACAGAGACTTTAGCTTAACTGCAGAATGTTTTAAAATGGTTCAAGTGTGGGAGGAATGGAAAGGCTGATGATAACAGATCTCACAGGTAGGGCTTGCTAAAAGCCCCCAAGAAATGGCATGGTGGAAAGTTTCCAGATACTACAGAGTTGTAGGCGGCATCTCAAGAGCAGTGGATAGGTGCTTATTTTTGGCCTTGCTTGTTTGGTACTGCAAGAACCAGTTTGCCAATCTGAGCAGCTTTCTGAGCCAGTAAAACTTCTGGAGTAGAGCAAACGGTAGTCATAAGTGTAGACTTCTATCAATGGCAAAATTTCCTCTCATGTTAATGGGGCCAGGATTTTCCTGTAGTGTGAAGTCCTGCAAATTTAAACTAAACCTCTCATTTCAGAACTGCCTGGGGGAAAAACAACAACAACAAAACAAAAAACCAAGGGAGTTGGAAATTCCCCCCTGGAGAGTGTCAGCAGATGCCCAGTAAGACATCTCCAGGGCCACTTAATTCTCTGGATCCTACCAAACTTGTATTAAAGTTAATTGAAAAAACTCCCATTGACTTGAAGAGGTTTTGGATCTGGCTCAAAAGTCTCTTAGTGGCAGCAGATTGCAAGAAGGAACCCCACTGTGCAATTCCAGCCACCTGCCTATGGGTAAGCATTTGATGATACAAATGTGTTTGCTTGGCATGTGTCTCCAGGTACTTTGCTTCCAATTAGGCAGTACTTCAGACTGAAGGAGATCTCTCCCTCTCACCTGTGGCCTTTGTTATCAGAGATCTGTTGAGAGCTGGTGATCTATAAAGTAGCAATACAGGCTTATGCACAGCAATGTCACAAGTTTCTTCTTTCAGTTCTGTGTATGTTAAAAGCTAAGCTAATGCTGTGTTAAGCTAGTTTTCAGATTCCTGCACCTCTGCTGGGTGGACGTAGAATCGTTTGCATGAAACAAGACAAAATGTCATCGTTTCCATCTCAAACCTGTGCTCATTGATACCATTGTCATTATCAGTTTTTTACTATATCAGCTGTGGGGTTAGATGCGAGAACTGGGTTAGATGCGAGAACTGTTTCAGAAACAAAGCAGGGAAGTATGCTGCGTGCAGTATGTAAGGACTCTCCCAATTAACACGCACAGCTGCGTGTTGCCCTTTTCATCTAAAATGGATAAAGAAGGGGAATGATGTGTGTGGAAAGCATATTTGAAGGATGGTTGTCTTTAGCATTATTGCAACATACCAAAGAATCAAATGAGGTTTGATGTAAAACACAGCCAGAGACTGTGTAAATTGCCCCAGCTGATCAGGAAACAGCAAAGCTGTTGGCGTCCTGGAACATGATGTGTGTAACAAAATTGCTCAATGGTGTGAGTTTGGAGGAGAGCAACTGAGCAGCCTTCTTGTGTGCCAGGCCACAGCGGTGTCCTGTGCCTGCTTTAATCATCAATTACTGTAATGCTGAGGCAGCCCACCAACAACTTAATTATTGTCTGGAGCTCCAGGCTATAGGTGGCTCCTCTAGCCTATGTTACATAGCAAAACAAATCAACCAGCGTGCAGGCTACAAGGGACTGTGCTGTAGCCTCTGTCCCAGGATGTAGGCGGTCCTTGAACTTGTACTGGAAGCGTCTCAAGGTTTTACTCTGTCAGACTCTGTGCACATAAAGAAGAGACATTCCCTAGTCAGGAAACCCATAGCACAAGGATAAAAAGACAGGCAGCGATATATTTTATAGGCTTGGGGCAGCTGTGTACTACCAGTACAGACAGATGTAGCAGAAGGTACTTCTGGTTATTGAAGTCATTTATTTGCCCAGGACGGTGAGCCTGAGAGCAGCCTAGATTTTGCACCATGATGAAAATCAGAGCAGGAAGCTCACAATGGAGTCTCCCCTAAGTTCACAGAGGCTCCCAAGACTCTTTCGATTGCTTTCAGGCAGTTTAGTCAAGCCCTTGGGCTCTTCTCCAACCAAGTGTTTGTCTGCCTCCAGGCATGAGAGTCTGCTACTAATCTCCTTTCGGTGATGCGCTAGAGTGTGTCCTTGATAGGAATTTCCACTATGGATAATACAGACCTTTTGTTGCGTGTGAGTTTTTGCTTATATTGATCAGAAACATATTCAACATCCATGGTTTTGACCAACAGACATTTCAATAAACATGCATTAAGCAAGAAGAAACTTTTCTGCAGGAGAGAGAGCCTTTAGCTCAGCTCTGAAAAACAGTTGTGATCGTGAACGGAGTGATATGATAGTTTCAGTTTTTCTCTGGGCTGCAGTTGCCCTACAGTACCAGGGCTCATAGGTCATAGGTGGATGTCATTTAAGGAAATCACTTTCCAGATGATGCATGCTACAATACCTTGACGTGGAGTGAAATGTTAGATTTCATGCTGTTGCAGGCTGCTCTTCTGGGCAGGGACAGTGTGCTCCCAGCAAGCCCCTTGTCCACTCTTGCAGAGAGTTCATTAGTTTACAAAGCTCTGTCTACTTTTTACTTAAATGTTCTTAAAAACTTGATGTGCCAGGGCACAGGGTATTGACTAAAGGTGCCTTTAGTGAGACGGGCACTTGTGACAGACTGGTGTTGATACTGTCCCATGGAAATGGAGTGGAGCTAACTGAGGTTGAGTTAGTCTATGAAAGAGCTGAGTTCGGGGGGTCCAAGCAAGATTGCCCAAGAGGCCTTCTGAAACATTGAGGTGGTGCTAACTGGAAAGAATAGGCTTAATTTGGAGCTAACAGGACCGTGCTGCCCCAATAGGGTGCTGCTCCTTGACATGTGTATTGGATAGGGACGTGCACATCAGATAGGGAGATGTTAATCTCTGCATGTGACATGCAGCAGGTTGTTTTGTAGAGAACTGTAGCAAACTGGAGAAAACTAAGAGTTAATATGTAGGCCAGCAAGTCTAAGTTATTAAAATTCCCTTCAAGATAATAGATTGGAGGAGCTTGCCCATTGTGCTAAAATGCCCAGTTAATTTGAGAGCCAAACAGATGGGAAGTTTTGAGAAGGTAGGAGAGAAAAGGAGGTAACAGAAGCTGCAGTTACATACACAAGATCTGCTCTGAAATAACAGCTATGTATGGAAATTATTTGCAGGATATTGCCCATATGCTTCCCAAACCTGCCTCCTGGCTGCAGTGTTTTCGATTACATCCCTAAATGCTGTCACATCTTTTGTAGCGCTGTAGCTGATAGGGGTTTTGAATGTGAAGCCGGGCAAGCAGCAAGATTAATTTCAATATTAAAAGCTGATGATCTTTCACAAAGGTGTGCAGCAGCATCAGGCCACCATGGCTGCAGATCTCGTCATGAGCAGGCTGCAGGAACAGGTTGGCTGTCCATTTGTAGCTGGGGGTCTAATACCAGCCCACAGCAGCCTTGCCAGGGACTTTGTGCAATGCACACACCTGCTCTCCTAGTGGCAGAAGAAACATCAAGCCCCCATCTTCAGGGCCCTTGTGCTGGTCTCCCCATCCGAGCTACATCTCCATCCTGTGGCTCAAGTGTCTCCATACTCCCTACTTCATACTCATCAGCTAGCTGGTTACAAGATGCCAAGTTTTTGTGTGGTTGTTTAGATTTAGCTTGACTAACTGCTTTTACAGATGCTTTTGAGTATCTTGGCGTAAAGGACACCACCACCCCCCACACCCTACCCNCTGTTCTTTCTTCCTTAAAATCTCTTAGATCTCATCTTCCATCCCCGTGTTCAGTTGTGGGGTTTTTTCCTTCTGTATACATGCTCCCTAATTCTGGAAGCAAAGGGAAATGGCTGCTTTTGTGTGGATCCCCTCAAATATACTGAGTATGCAAGAACTTTAAAGCAGCTTTAGAAAGAACATGTTTTCTCACATGGGGGAAAAGTGACGATGCAGCAGACCCATCTTTTGCCCTCTGCTCTGTTGAAATCCCTCTGTAAGTCTTCATTCTTCTGTTTCTGTGAACAGGAGGGCAATGTCATTAACCTCACTATTCTGGATGGTTGGATAATAAAATATCAAATCAAATTCAGTGTAGAAAAACCCCCAAAGTGGTGCACATTGGGGAAAAAAATCATTCCTAACTATACACTCAGCAATGGGTCACCAGCTACCTGTTAGCCTTTCAAGAGGAAGATGTTGGGGTCAAAATTGATAGTTCCGCCACAACATTGGTTTAATGATCAGTAGCAGTCCTAAAAGTAGGTGTAAGGTTAGGAATTATGAAGGAATAGACAACAGGGTAGAAGTCATTATTATAGCACTGTATAAATCCATGAGTCCCATCTCTTGAGCACTCTGTATTTCTGGCAGCCTTACAGTTGAATAATGTTACTCGAAAAGATCCAAAGGAGATATCAAGGACAATCAAAATACGGAAGAGCTTCAGCACAGGGAGTGATCAAGCAGCTTAGGACTTTTCAAACTGGAAAAGCAATGGCTGGAGGACTGTGAAATGACTTCATGGTAGAGAACAGTTGTTCAGTGTTTCTTCCAGGACTTCAAGTACTAGAGTTCAGCGAGGAAAAACTGTCACACAAAGGCTTAAAGCAACTCAAGGAAACATATCTTTACAAACCATATAGTTCAGCCATGAAAACTCTTGATGCAGAATGTTGTAACCACTGAAAGTTTACAAGCATTCAAAAAAAAATCCTCCAAAGCAAAACAAACCACTGGAAAAATCCACACGAGAAATGTGAAAAGCTCAGGTTTAAAGAATGACAACACTTCTGCGTCTGAGGTCTCCTGAGCTTCAAGTACTTGTGCAGGGAGAGAGTGTTACTGAAGTCTGTAGCTTCTAGTTGAATTTCGTGTGAACTCTTTCTTTTATTATTACTGAGGTTTGTAAGAGAGCTTTTTCTTCTCCCTATCAGCATGATGGAGAGATGGGTAAACTGGTCTTTTCCCTCTAGGAAGGTCTATGAGAGGACTATCTCACAGCGAATGACTGTGACTTTCTGTTCGCAGGGTGGATGGCAATTTCTTTATTTTGTGAAGGACCTTCTCTGTTGAAACCTTGTCCTACAGTTCATAACATGAAATTGATCTTTTCTGAAGGAGTGTTTTTTTCTATGGTCCTTGCATCTTTGAAAGTAAAGTTGAGAAGAAAAATACAAGAGATCACAAAACACTTATTACTCACAGTATGATTCAGCAGAAAACAGAAGGGCAAGAAAAGAAAGTAAAATAGAGATCTCTCACGAAGGGGCTGAGGAGAAGAGGCAGGAAAGAAGCCTCGTGTCTTGCAGGGAGGCCAGAATCACTTGCTTGTTCATTGATCTTATTATAACCTGAAAAGGTGAACTGTGAAGTTGGAAGTAACAAATGCCCAAGGACTCTTTGCAAGCATATCAAAACCAGCCCATTTCATGCAACTTGGCACCAAATGGAGGCTCTTTCAGACTAAAGGAGTTGCAGATCACTCATTGACAATAGTGGCCCGTCTCCACCAAGTAGATTATGGCTTCATTCCCTCTTCTCTCTCAGGTGAGTTTTGTCAGATACTTCCTGGTTGCAGTATGGTATAATTAGGTTTCTGGCTGCTTTTTAGCCTGGTCTGGTTAATAAAACCCTGGACTAGGACTCAAGAGAAGTGATTTATATGCTGGGTTCTGCAGCTGAGAGCCAGGAGGTCAGTCAGTTCCTCATGACTGTGTCTCAGTTTCTCCAGCTGCTTAACAGAAAAGAAAACACAGTTTTAGAATTGCTTTGAGATCAGTGTGAGCAAAGAAGTGCTAGATAGTCTCTGAGCTAGTCCCCTGCACAACTATGTGCACCTGTTGTTTTAAGGTGTAGACAGGGTGCTCCTGTGGGTTGCCAGGAGTTGCTGAAGATGTTATATGCTCCTTATTTTCCCTTTCTCATCCTTCCAGGAGGGATGCCTGTCCTCACAGTTGTGTTGTCTCCCAACCCTGTGCAAGATTTCTGAACTGCTCCAGCACTGGGAATGATTTAAATGAGTCTTTGTTACTCTGCACTAAAATGAATTGGGAGCGCATGCGTGGGCAACTCAGGTATGTTAGCTGTGATGTGCTATAGCCAGTCAGGGTGGTGAGATCTTAAACTGCTCCAGTGAGGTCGGCCAGACAACATTTGTCTCAGCCTTTTTTTCCTTGTATCTGTGCCATTAGTTGTATGACAGACGTCTCCATTGATGCTGGAATAGGCTTCAGCTCTCACAGCTTTAACCCTTTACACTCAGCCATGTATGTCCAATGACAGTCTTTCTGGGGGTCCAACCATAAGGTGCCAGACCTGTCTTGAAATGTTTTTGCCTGGAGAACTAGCAGAACAGCAGCATAGAGCTTGGTCCAGGCTGCCACGTGAGCCTGGAAGCACAGGCTGCTTCTCCCTCCTCCAAGTCAGAGCAGCAGAGAAGGCTGAACTTCTTGGGTCTCTTCCTCATTCGAAACTGAAGATGTCAGGAGGCAGTGGTGGGTGACAGGCAAGGCAGTGCCAGCATGTGGCTTCTTGGTTGTGAAGGGAAAACTGAATTTTGCTGCTCCCTAGAAGAGGGATGATGGCAGGACTCACCTATAAAAGACTTTTTTCTCTGCAAGAACTGAAAGGCCTTTCCTGTATAATTGTTTGAGGAGAGCTGATTCATTATATGCCTGCAGCCTAGGCTCGAGGTAAATGCCCATGATATGCAGGGGGCATCCCTTCTGTAGCTCCTCTGGGTGCTGTCTCATTTAAAAAACAACTGGGTTACTCTCTCATTTGTAGTCATCTACTGAAATCAGATGCTAAAGAAAAGTTGAAGTTTAATGATGACAGCAGAAGACTAAGATTGAGGTTCCAAATGTTTTCCTAAAGATATCAGGGTCTACTTACAGTTCAAACCTGGGAGAAGTCTTGCACAGCTTGTCCATATTGATGGGCATGCATGTTATTTCTTCAAGTATGGTGTGTTCAGTGAATGATGATTGTGTCTGTGGTTATTTTTATAACTTCTTTTTCCAGTGTTGGAGCTTGCTTAAATTTTTTTTCTACACAGTTACCTTTGTACCTCCCTGTGTTATAGCTCCTATTATTTAGAGGGTAACTGAGATGGGGAGGCTAAGCAGCTTAGCATTATTCTGTACAACATACAGCTTTCAAACATATTCTTCTGAAGCCATATACAGACAACACACCCACCAAGCTGTCTCCATCTTCCTCTGTGAAAGAAAGAAATTCCCGCTGAGAAGTGGTGACAAGAGATCCTTGCAAAGAGACAGGCTGAGTAAAATGCAGCAGGACATGGGAGTGTGCTCATTGCTCCTCATTAGTGGAGGAATCTGTACTGCATATCACAGCACACACGGGCTCGTGTGACAGCTAGTGCACCTCCATGCTATTATACAGTCAAGCTGGGACGACACAAAAGTGAGAAATTTGCCTTTATTCTCCTAATATTGTTTTCAGCAGGTTTTAACTTACGCAGTCTCTCAGAATATACTGACAACTGCTTTCAAAGATGAAATTTTAAGTGAGATCAAATTGCTTTGTGTGGGAAGAATTTGTGGCTACATTTCCAAGTCAGAATTTTAAAAATCCAAAGCTGAAAAGCATTTATTTCCAAGTTGTCTATTTTAATCTAAAAAAAAAAAACCCAAAACACCAACCCACCCACAAACAAGCCCAAGCCTGGTCTCTCCTTTCTACCAAAAATAATAAATACTCAGTTTGAGCTAGTTTTTTTTTTTTTTTCCCTGAGATTCAGCAGTGATTTATTCTGTTACAGGAACATATAAAGCTGCTGTTATTTACAGAAAAGCAAACCAAATGTTTGTAGTAGAATCATAGATTTTTGTGCTTGGAAATGTGTCCAGTAAACACTGTAAAGCATTGATAGGTACACCAAAGCTAGACAAGAATACAAGCTTACAGACTGTATGGGATAGCTGCTAAAAAGCTTGTAAAGCGTTCTGCATATTATAGATTTGACCTTAGTAAATGCATAAAAAAAAATGCAATAAGAAAATCTAGGAAGAATAAAACATCTACATCTTGTCTGCTCTGTTACCATGGACTTTTATCAGAAGAACATGTGTGTTTAGCACAGATTCCAATTTCTAATTACTTCCTTGGTACAAAGGATCGGCAGTACCATTCTTCAAGTCAGTTGTCATCTTTCCAGTGAAATCCATAGGGAATTTACCTTTGCAAGACAGATAAGCCAATAATTAGTTTTACTAGATTCTGCGTAAACTGTGTATCATGAACCAGTGAAATGAGACAAATGTAGGCTGAAATGAACTGCACTATATTCCTCTTAAAATCAGTAAAATAGACCCCAAGTGGTAGATTTGTCCCTGTACTGCATACTTTAAAAAGTGGAATTTCTTTACCTGAACTGTGTACTTTGATCAGTGGGAGAAACACATTTTTTTGGCATTTGTATTGGTAAGTATTAGCCTACAAATAGGCTCTCTAGTGCTATTTTCCCACAAAATGCAGGTATAGCAGGATGTAAAGGTCCAAAAGTCTTGGGCTAACCAGAAATCTTGTCAAAATTAGGGTCTTGCTTGGTTTTGCTTTGTTTTATTTGACTTGATTGTAGTTATCCTTTTTGTGAAAGAGAGTTTTGAAAGGTCTCAGACCGCTGAAGTCAATGCATTAGTTGCCACTGACTTTACTCTGACAGGTGAAGGATGCCCCCATGGTCCAAAGGGCTTCAGCCTGGAAATTACTACTTAATCAGACTCTTGCCCGGAGAAATGCACTGATCAAAAATTACTTGGAGCTCTGTCTCACTAATACTTCTCTATGAATACCAAGTCAGAAGGCACTACTGATTTTCATCATTAAAGCTTGCCTCAGATCAGGAGGTGGCAGCTCTGCTGTCAGAGAGCCAAGAAGCATTGATGCCATGTATATTTATCTTCCTACAAATGGAAGAAACTACAGTGGAGTCATGTTTTCTGATTTATAGGTGAGTATCAAGGTTTCCAAAGCACACCAGAGCATAAATGTGATGCATTTCAGTTACAGAGTTGAAGGTTAGGCAGGCTGGTGAGACGCGGCTTAGGCAGGAACAGAAGAGTAAGGACATTCCCAAGCAGAAAAAAGAACCCCAGCGTCATGCCTTGTAAATAGGCTGTCAGTGGCCTTTGTGTGTTCGAGTCTCAGGGATCATTAAATAATCCATTAAATAATCCAATCTCAGATAATTTAAAAAAAAAATTAAAAGCAAACCGTTATGATATTTTAATGCTATAACACAGTATTTTCCTCCTCACTGTTTTTTATTTTCATTTGAAGCATGAAACTGAAATCTGTTTTCTAATACCCTCCTGCAAAAAAAAACTAAAACAAAAAAAAAACCAAACAAAACAAACAAATCGCCCTGTCTCTCAACAAGCATTTCACTTTGTTTTTTCTTGGGGCTACTGCCTGTGTTGGACCTGATTCAGTGCCCTGGATTTTAACACCAAAATGTCCTCCCATTCGTTTTGATAGTTTTTGGATCAGGCTCCCAGATGAAGACTTGCAAACTGTTTTCGCTGCTGGAGCCCCCAACCATTATACATTCAGAAACTCCACTTGCTCCAAGACAAGGATCCTTGATCTCTGGCTGTACAGTTACGGTGATAAATTAGCCAGTTGAGATCTATGCCTGAGAAAAAATGGAAATCGGGGATTTGGTGAGTGACCTGCCAGTTCCAGAAAAGGATCAGGGGAGGGAAGGAAAAAAATGTTCAAAGAAATAAATATTCAGATGTTTTCTATCTCACTTCTCCCTGACGTATATGTTTTGCCAAAGCCCATATTGAGCTACTGTGTTTTGAATAAGACTTTTGAAATATTTAAAAGAAGAAAATTTCAAGGATATTTCCAAATTGGTAGCTGTTTCAAAAGGAAAAATTGAAATGTTTTGTTACAGAGTCTTAGACAGATTCAGAGCAAGCCGTCTGGTTCAGGGTAAGGATTTGTGACATGCTTGCTGATACTGTGAAATCTACAGTCTTGTGGTTGAAAAAAACCCTTTTGTTCAGCCCCGCTGGAAACAGAAGCACCCTGATTTCTTGTCACTAACGATAGGAACATTTTATTTTGTTCACAGTGTCATGATACATGCACAGAGCTTTCAGCAGACTTATTCTTCATAGAATATTTCTGTTACTTCTACATAGAATTAGATTTAGACACGAGCATCCTAATATCTTACCAAACTTGTAGATCAATGCTGGAGTAATCTATTATTAGTAACAATTAACGTTGGATACTTTCCTGCCAGAAGGGTTTAGAATCATACACTGGTTCAAGTGCAGTCTCACTCCATCCCAAGTTGGGATGTGGCCAGCCATGGTAGCACATTTTTCAGTCCCCATTAATACACAAAATCTATAAAAATGAAGCTCCTGTTAATACATGTGTTCCCCTTAGGTATGATATATGAACGTGTTTGAGGAGTTGTGGTGTAGGGATTTATCTTCTGCAAACAAGTAATTCTGTTAATTTTTTAAAACTTTTTTAATTGCATTTTTGCCTTAATCTGAAGTTCTGAAAATCAGCACTGGCAAATGTAGCTGTCAACAGTACTTGAAGGTCTCTTGCCATTGCTCGTTTCAAAGTTTTTTTGGTTTATTGGCAGGAATGGTTAGAAGGTAAAGTATTTGATAACTTTCCGTGCACTATTATGACATTGAACCTGCTGCAAGAAAACAGGGATTAGAAATAAGATTGTAATGATGGCATAGGTGCACAAAATTCAGGAATTAATTTTTATTGGATTTAGCAGATATGGGGGTATCCCCTGAAGATGAAAATTCTTTTTAGCTGAGGTGTTTGAACTGGATTGGTTTAATTACAGGGTTTTCTACTAGACAATAGGTTTAGACCTAACATCTGCCTTAGGCTTTGGCCCTTGAGTTAATTCCTCCCTAATTCTTGGATCTGCCCCAGTACTGACATCTGGGGGGAAGTCTCAGTCACAGAGGCACAGAGGAACAACAGTGCTGGTATGAGTTTCAATTTGCCTGTTTCCATACTGGTACTAAACTAGCCCCCATTAAACTGATTAAGTTTTTAACAAATTATTCAGTATGCTGAAAGGTTACCTAATGTAGCTACTTATTAGTCACTTTTCAAATCAGTAACAAGCTATTTATGACACCTTCATGTGCAGGTACAAAGCCTTCTGGAGGATTCCTCCGATTTAATTTCTCTAGCTTAAAGCTGAACGGAGAGAACAAAGGCAGAGCTCGCAGTCACTAATTAAGAGGATGAAGGAAGGCAGTGGGGATGCTGACAGGAGGTGACAGGCTCATTGAAAAGAAAAAGCTACATCCTGAGAATGGGGAGATATTATAGACAATTCTTTGAGTCTTGCTGAAGTGCAAAACTAATCCATGAGTATCTCGCTACCTTTTTTTGTTAAAAAATGCTTTGTCCTTAACTATTTACTTAATACTGCACAAAAGCAGCTTATAATTTCACATCTGAAATAATACTGAGTACAAATTCTGTTTTTCTTTGCCAAAGGACTTTGGTAGGACATGTAGTCCCTTGATTACCAAATGCTTCATGAGAAGCTGTCAAAGGAGCCAGGCTGGGAAACAGGATTTCCCCGCTCCCATGAGCATGCTGCCTGAGGTTGACATACTACGCATGTCAAAATCTCAGCAAACCTTGCTGTCCAGGTGGCCTGAGTGTCCTGGCCAAGTCCTCTATCAGAGAGAGATTTCACTGGAGCAGAGCTGGCAATGAGAGAGCTTTGCTTTGTGGGGCAAAGATGGGCTTTTCTGTTGGTGCCCAGAGGCTCTCTAGCATCAAGGGCAGGAAGATGGGAGGAATTTCTGTGGCTTTGGCAAAACTTCTCGCCAGTGTGGTGTCACCTTCTCATGTAAAAAGCCCTGATCCAAAAAAAAGAAAAAAAATAAAATTGAAGAATCCCCACTCCCCTAAAAAGATAAAGAAAAGGGAAAGTCACTGATCATTCACTTTGAAATAAACTCATTGCTAGCTTTTCTACTGCCCTCACCTGCTGTTCATTTTCTCTGTGGTTACTTGGCCTTTTCATTCCCCAGTTTTCCATCCTTCTTTTCACTTCTTCGTTACTCCCCTGGTTTTTTAAAATATTAACTTGCTGGGGTTTGTGCAGCTGTGATATTTACCAAAATAATTTTCTTGGCTGTGGACAAGGGAGCATTTTCTCCCTCTGGAGCCGCATGCAAATGCATATTCTTCAATTTCATTTTCCCCTCGTTGTCTTTGCTGCCTCAGACCTGTGGCCATGATGACTTTGGTGTCAACACCAACAGAAATTGCTTGAAGCATCCAATTCCTGCTTGGGAGGCTGAAATGGCTACTAAGCCAACCTGTGCCATTTGGTGGCAATTATTGCCTTTCTGAAAGTGTTGGCAGAACAGGATACACTACTTGGCTGCTGCTTTTCTCAGCCCCGCTTGTTATGTGTAAATGAAAATGATAGTTTCTCAAGCTACAAAAAGCACAAGGATAGGTGCCCATCAGGCAACTGGGAGGTAGGTAACCCTGCATCTCCAGAGCTGGCTTGGATGGGCTCTGAGAGCCCCTGTTTGATCTGACTGCCCTCCATCCTGGTGTGGTGTGCTCCGTTGTCAGTAGTGCCACACACAGGTGAGTCCCCATAAAGCATGGACTGTCAACATCAGAAGTAGGGACCCTGGCGGCGTGTTCATGCAGTGTATGACACAGCGGGCTCCATTCTTAACTGGGGCTTGGACTCTTCAGGTGTGACTTTATTATAGCCATAGCCATATGACTGACTTGGTTGTTCTTGATAAATTCCTGTAACAATTCTAATTGGTTCATGATCTTGGGGAGAAAGAAATCAAGAGCTGAATGAATAAAGCTTAAGCACTGTTGAAGTGCTGTTTTGTGGCACTTGAGCTGAATGGGAGCCCTCGCTGAAAAGGAGGGCTCATTTGTAAAGCTGCCTCTTTCTTTGCCAGTTTCTAAAAATTTTTATTAACAGAACAACTGTTTCATTAGCTCACTGATTAGCTGCACAATTTCTCTGCTGTCAAAGATCTGTGAAGGACAAGCTCTTAACACAAAAGGAGCAATCAAGGGGAAGCAACTGGTTGCAGCATGCATAACTGATTACTAAATGCTCTTACACCATCCTATTGTATTTACTCATGTACAGAGATCTTGGTCCTCCCCGTACAAAGGCCAGGAGACAGGGCAAATTGTACAAATAGCTGAGCAGAGAGGTAGAGAGCTCTGTGAAGCACACCTGCTTCTGAGTATTGCCAGGCTGAGGAGATAAATGCAACAGGGAGAAGAGGGGATGACGTACACCAAAAGATCCTCATCATAGGAGCCATGGAGGTGGGTGGGAAATGGACTGGAAGGGGATGCACAGGTTTCTATGGAGCAGAATCCAGCAAGTATTTTTGCCTTTGTGGGAACGTTGACTCAGACCACCCATGCTGGAAACGTATATAATGCAAGACGTACCTGAGCTAGTTTTTATCTTGTGTGTTCAAGTGATGAGTGGTCATAAGCACCTTGGGGTGCTGCAGGACAAGCTTTAAGTACCCACTGAGAACAGTGGGTGTAAGCCCCGGCTGGTGCATCTCAGGGTGTTCAGGCCAGGTGTCCATGCCCAAGCTGCAGGCAGCATAGGCAAACGGATCTGGCACTATTCACAGCTACTTGCCATCCTAGCTTATGCATTTGACAAATAAAATGGGTGTGCTGTGAATATTGAGGAGCTGGCAATATGACAGAGATAATATTTATCTTTACTTTTCTTATCTATCAGGCTTAGAGTAGAAGGACTGTACCAAAAGGTGTTGTTTAATGCTCATTGAATTCAGTAGAAATTTTTTGGTTCAATATGAAGGGGATTTTTACAGCTTTTGAGTAATCAAAATGGACATTTTCAATTTTATTTTTTTACAACAGCAACTAATGCCTAATTTTCGTGTTACACAGGCACTTTGTTTTTGAAAGTCCTTTGAATTTTTCTCAGGAAAATCAATATTGAAAAGTTATTATTTTCAAATTAGTTTAATCTTTATTTTCCAAAACTGAAATTAGATTAAAATTTTGTCCAGAGGCTATACTACACTAATTTAAATTTTTCATATTAAAATAACATTCTCTAAAACAATACTGCTTGTTTCTCTTACAGAATGAAGGTCAGATTCTCTATCCACCCACGTCAGTGGTACCTTGCCATCAGAGTTAATGTTCTTCCTGTTCTGTCCCTGTTACTTTCATTATCTATCTAATCTTTTTTTTAACACAATAACTGACTTTTCTAGTGTGTGATTAATGTCCTCAACAGGTACAGCTATCAATTGGCATGTATGGGCTAGAGGTATTACATGAATTATGCAGACTGCTGGAGGAAGTTGGCATTTGAATACAATTCCCTTTATAAAAACTGATCTCTCTTTTTTTCTCCTAATCAGTCATTTGTACTCTACTTACTTTTTTTTACTCTGATCCTTATTTTCTAATTAACTCTTTCATCCTCCTCTGAGAGCTTTTGCAGCTTGACTAAAAGCCGATCTGTTGAGAAGGCCTCTCTACTTCTGTCATTAATAATAACTCCAAAACAGAAATCTGTATTAAGAATAAGATAAATGGGGGAGTTTGTTTCCATTAACACTTACAAGGAATGGTACATTTTTTAGGCCATAGTTTTAGAAGAAATCATAAATGCAGAAAAGTACCATTCCATGAAATTTTCATTGCCAGTTCACACAGTCCTCAGCTTTTGAGCTATGCAAAGTGAGTTGCATAGGTATATACTATACTATGTCCCAGAAAGCTTGCAGTCTTACAAAAGAAGAAGAGTTGGGGGTGACGTGATTTTTGCTCATAGGTGAACTGGTTGTTTGTGCCTAGGGCCAACTACAAGTAGATTTTTTTTTTTAGCTGCTGATCCTAGTGCCCCCAAATTAAATAAGCTGTGTACTGTGAGTAGAAGGGCTGTCATGGGGGAAGAGGGGGCACGTAACTCTTTCTCACTCATTTTGCACTGGTGTAAAATGACCCAAGGCAGTGATCAAGATACTCAGAAGACAGCTGGAAAGATTGTAGATGTTTAGTGATGAAAGGACACTTTGTGTTTGCAACAAAGAAGTATTTAATTTGATGTACTTAATATTAGTGAAAAAACTTGTTGTTTTAGCAGCTGCAGTATTCTCTATGCCAAAGACATCCCAGGAAGTTTGTTTTCTGTGAAATGGTGGTATATGTATACCATGCTTATTTCAAAGCTGTCCAAAACAATTTAAATATATGTGTCATATTTAAAACTAAAGTGATTGCTATACTTGCGGTGTAATTATGTTTTACTTACAAGCTAACCAACTCATTACACTTTTTTATATTTGTAATTTACTGTTAATAATATAACCAAACATTTTCCTACATGATTTATAACAATTGTTGAGTAAATATACTTAGCTATTAGCAGTATATCTCTTAGTTTGTCAAAAGGGTAATATATACAATGTTGTTATTACCTTCAGCTTCATGTATATCACTTTGAATTACACAATGAAAAGCAAAACTTTACAATAGAACAAGTATGTAGTTACGTAAATGTTACCGAAAAATATGATCATGTATCTATTAATATCCATAGCTAATCTTTACTTTCAGCTGATATAAACCCTGGTGTATCTCTAGTGACTGCCCTGGAGTGTGGGTGTAAGGTAATATGCTCTTTTGTACGAAGGGATAATCACTATGAAGTCCTGCCCTAAATTGCCTCTCAGCACTAGCAGATTATGAAATGTTAAATAAGTGCATATAATGGGAGGAGAACTAGACCCTGGGGTTTAAAGAAGACATGCTTATGGCAAATGAATAGTTATGTTGTTTTTAAAGCAGATTAAAATACGTCTTAATGGATTTCATTCTTCTTACAGCCTTCTCTGCATAAAGTTGTATTTAGTTGTAATTAGGGCAAACACTGCAAGCCTGTGGGCATACTGAAGTAACCTGGTGCTCTTAATGCTGTGCCTTCTCTACTGGTGACTCTCAATTTTTCCTTTTCCAGAGTCTATTGTTCTTCCCATTTTGGCAGGCACAGGAAGAGGTGAGGATCTGCTCTGGCATTTCGTCACTCTGTTCTCCAGCTCTAGAGAGGGAATACTAACCTCATGCCATTTTTTTTGTGTGAAGATATAAACTTATGGCTGTTTGTGAGGCTCTTATCTATTATGATAATGAAGGCTGTAGTACTTACAGTAAGTGGAAGATGAGGGGACACATCTGTAGGGAAGTGTCTTGCATCACAGGGGAGCTCTGATTAGAAGTTTTGGATGAAGGAATGCATTTCACCATAATAGTATTCTGACCCTGCTAATACTACTGATGCATGTTATTTAATATCCCTACACAAGATAATTGGATATAATTAAAGTGGGCAGACTTCTCAAGTAAGTCAAGATCCTTTTTTCAAAGGGTGAATCTGGCTGAGTAATCATTGCTGTTCAGTGCTCTTAGAAATGAAATAGAAAAGTGGTGCTATAAAACTTACACTTCCGATTTTTTGCCCTAAGCTCAGTAGAAGAGAAAAACTGTGGACAGAACTGAATTGGTTGATCCGATTTGGAAGAAATTGTGCTAAGAAAAATTATATAATAAAATCCAGCATCTCTGTTTAGACCTTTTTCTTAGACCTGCCTTAGCTGGTCCCGATCTCTAAATGGCAATCCCACGTGCATAACCTTATAAGACATGTTGTGAAAAGGAATTGTGCAAGCCTAGATAATGCAATTTCTTGTGGTTCACTTTCAGAATGGTTGATGGAGCTTTTCTTTTTTTCTTTCTTTGACACTGTATGGAATTGAAATGGTTTTGTTCACACTAGATTCAGGAAGTAAGTCACTAGAGTGTGAGTGAGCTCTAGGTGCCTTTTTTCGTGGTTGAAGACCTAATATCTGCTTGTCATTTTTGGAAAACTTTCTCCTTTCTGGAGTCTGAGGGACATACCAACGTTACCCTGCCTGGGTTTTCCCCAGACTCCCATTTCCCTTGCTCCGCAGACCTGCTATCTGTTCCTGACTGAACTTCGTCTAGTTTGCATCCTCATTGTAGTGACGTGCTTCTTTCCTGCTTAATCTGTACTTCACATACAAATTATGGCACTTCAGCAAGGTCTGACTTTGTAGAGAAATCAGGTTGTCTGTGTGCATTTGAGCATGGGAATGGGCAAATATTTTTTATATGCATATGTAAGAGATGGAAAAAGAACAGCAGCTCATTAATGAAATGATTCTTCAAGTTTGTTGTAAGATTTTAAGTCCAGATTTTCAAATGTGCCCAAGGTTTTAGGTGGTTGAATTTTAGTGGCCTAATTTAAAGAGGCTATGTATTTGCTCTGTACTTTGATATCGGCTCCTTACAGCTGAAATCACAAGTCAGTGCTGAACTGCCAGTCCATTTGTTGTGGTTAATTTCTAACAACGACACATGTTATGCCATTTGGAGAGGCAGTATGCTCTTGGTTGTCATAAACAAAGCAGTACTTAACTTTTGTTTGCTTGGGAATAATTACGCCAGCTTTGGATGTATGTTTTCATACCTTCCTTCACAGTGCTTGATGATCATCAGGTGCTGGTATCTGTCAGTAAGCCACTTCTTTTTGAAAACCTCACAGTTAATTTCCAAAGGGTTCTTTCATTGACATGGCATAAATGTGATTAAATGTACTATAGTTAAGTTACAGAATCCCTGAGCTTTTAATCTCGGTAAACCTGAAAAGTTAAACACCTCATATTGCTTTCAGAGCTTTATTCCATCCAGAAGAAACCATCTGCTTTCCACCAAAAATCACTCTGTTTCCTTGATCTCTTCAAATTAATCCTACTGTGATTAACTTCAATCCAATTAAAAAGAACATGTAAGCAGCTGCACAGGTCTGATTACATGTGGACATGATAGTAGGGCTCCTCATAGGGGAACCAGATTAAGGGCCAATATGTTAGGCTAGACGAGGCTGGTAGCAATACTTCAAACTCTGGTATGCTGGCACGACATGCAGTATAGTACCATACTTGATAGCTATAAACCTCCTTGCAGTCAAGGAACTCAGAGGTTTTCATGTTTGTATATATCATTACACATCCCTCTAAAGATGCTGTGAGACTGAGCATTTATGTCTATAGCAAGATCTCAAAATATGGCTTTATTTAGTGCAGAGGCCTAAAGCATGCCACAAGGGACAGGCATTCCCTCACTGCATTTCCACGAGCCTTTGGCAAATTGCATCTTCCTTATTTATTCTCGGTGAAACTGTCAAAACCAGGGGGATTTGGGAGCCTAAGAGTTGCTGGAGATTTTTTTGTTTTCATACCAAAGCCTGCAGAGAAGGGGCAGACTTTTAGGCGCAAATTCAGAGAAATCATCCTGCACCATGGCCTCTGGGCTTATGCTTCTTGTGAGCTGCCTCTGAGTCTCGCTGCAGGATACACAAGGCATGGAGTTTGCCATGGAAATTTGTCTGTCTCAGGCTGTGTGTTCCTCTGCATGGCGCTTAGCAGGCTCCCAGCATTGCAAAGGCTTGTTCTACGTCACAGAGGAATTACCTTCAGCTTGTGCCGATAATTTAATGAGAAGCACTTCAGAAACATTTATTGTTATGAATCATATTGCCACGAATAGCCCTGTGGTTGGTGGTGGGCCAGACTTGAAAATGGCTCAGTGCCCAGCGCATCTGCTTTCAGATACCTAAGTGGGGAATTTGGTAGCTAGGATTTAATTGTTCCCAGGTGGGAATGCTGGAGACTATCTGGCCTTGCAAAAGAAGCAAGAGCAAGCCCAATTTGGGATTTTTTTTAGCATAGGTAAAGAGAGAAAATACCATTCTCAATTTGATCTTTGAAGGACCTTACCATGGTGTGACCAAACCTGAAAGCTACCCCAGAAACACAGTTATAAGATAATAGGAAGAGCAGGGCACTTTTGAGTAATGAGTCCAGCATCACAAATTAAGGCTGAAAGCTTTTATGATTGAATTGGTAGCGTTACAACCTGGGCATTGGCTGCTTTTCTGTGATTGGAATAGGGCTTTTTTATTAAGGCTGTTTATATATATATCCATAGCTTGTCATTAGTGGTTAGATACTGATTTGTAACAGCACAAAATTATTCCATTGAATGTCACTGCAGCTCCTGTTCTTTTTCAACTTCTCTTTCTTTCCCTTCCTTCCCTCTTTCTCTTTTTTTTTTTTTTTAACTAAAAAAAAGGCAGAGAAGACTGTTACCACACTGATTTAAATAAATACAGCCCTAATTCAGGCTAGTGTTTCAGCAGTCACATAAAAATGATACAGTGCCAAGCTGTTTGTATCTTTAATAGCTTCTGGGATGGAAGGAATCGTCTTCCCAGTAAGGCCATGTCTGAAGGACTGGAAATGTTGCAGATTTTTCAGCAGAGCTGCACTGAATACAAGGATAATGAATCAGTGACTGCAGGAGCATCTAATTCAATTAAAGCTCTGCATCAAAGAACTATGGCTGTCAACATTAGCAACCAGGTAAGTATCCTGTTGACCTGAGTATTTAAGATGATCTTCAGAAATTTTGAGAATGGGTGGCCAATATCCATCTACTATTGATCCAGTATTATGCCAAGTAAAAAATAGGGATCTAATTGTTACCTGATTAAATGTGATGATTAGTAAGAAAGGCAGAATGCACTATTTGCCTCTTTCCACTATACTTTTATGTGGCTCTCTTACATGTGTCATAACCTTTTTTCTCTGTGTCACTTTTGTGTACAAAGAGACTGTAAACAGGATATGCATAACTGAAAAATGTAAAGCATTACTTATAGGCTAATGCACCCAATAAAATGAGTCAGCTTAAAAGGCTGGGCATTAACCCACTCACTACCTCAATGAAACATTGAAACAGTCTTTACTGGCCAGGCCAGTAGACAGGGACATCCTCTTCCATTACACCTTGGATCACAGCTGATCCTTGGTGTTGCAGTTTCCGTCTCCTGAGTCTTCCCATCTACCCATCACCATCACCTTTCCCTGTCAGTATTTTTCATGTTGATGCTCTGGACTGCTTACTGTCCCCAACTAAAAAATTACACAGAAGTGTTTTCACTTTTCTGACCTTGAATGGCTTTAGGTTCTTGTGGACTTTCTCACACCATAACAATATCTTGCCCAGTAAAACACATCTGAAGTAAAAAAAGTGCAGGTGCTGGAATACAGCCTTGCAATTAATATTTTCTCCATCTCTTCCAGCTTTCCTGAAGCATTGATTGCACATTGAATCAAATGATTTTTGGGTGCTCATAAGAGAAAGAAATGAGTAGTTGTCCCTTAGTCCCCTCTGCCTTAGAGTTTGCCATTCCTCTGCTTGGGCACTGTGTTGCGAAAGCAAAGGGAGCTCTGTCTCCCTCAGTTTCGAGCGTAATTGTGTGCTGCCTTGTATGTACTGTTAGTCTAGAGACATCTCTGTTATCTCAGAATAAGGGATAATAATGTTTCTCTATGGAAATCAGCCTTTCTCTCCACACCCAGTGTGTATAGGGATGTATTTCAGCATGGGAAGGTTCGTATATAGAGGCTTAAATAGGCAGATTTCCTAAAGTACTGAGCAACAATATCAGCTGAGATCCCTTACGTAAAAATGATAAAGAGACTGAAGAGAAGGCAGTATTTCTGGGTTGGTTTTGGAGTTTGTTTTTTTGTGTTGTGGGGTTTTTTTTGTGGTGTGGGGTTTTTTTTTGTGGTGTGGGTTTTTTTTTTTTTTCCCCTTTTGTTGGTTTTATTGGGGGNTTTTTTTTTCCCCCTTCAGCTGGTTTAATTGGGAGATACTGGTTGATTAACATTTGTAATAGGAACTTATCTCGCTTCTGAGCTTTATTTAGGCTGTTTAAAATAGCCTGGTTACAGACACCAGCTTTTGCAGTATCTGGCTTCAAAGTCATTAGATGACATTCCGTGCAGGTGGACTCTCTTCAGACAGTGCACCAATATTATGTAGCTGGGACTTTGTAATACACATTTGGAGAATGCTGAGAAGGGCATATTATATATAGCATAATATTTTAATACAAATTTTCTTCCAAGAAGGACATGCAGCTCACAGTATAAGGCAGTTCAGTGTCATTCAGAATCAGGCTTGGAGACCTTAAATCCTGACTGTTATTAGCTCTT
This sequence comes from Burhinus bistriatus, assembly GCA_013397275.1. Lineage (NCBI taxonomy): Eukaryota > Metazoa > Chordata > Aves > Charadriiformes > Burhinidae > Burhinus > Burhinus bistriatus. The sequence continues at coordinate 122,194 of VYXH01008842.1, forward strand.
TTTAAGAACAGTCTGGGTAAGTGTCTGTCCTGCACGACTAGTCTACTTGATGCTGCGATGGGCAGGTGAATTGAACAGATATTCTCTTGAGGTCCCTCCCACCTCTATTTCCTAAGATTTTCTAAAGGTAACAGCACTTGCAGTCCTGGAGAAAACAGATCTAGTGGTCAGTTATTTCTATAAGAAATTAATAATCTGTGACTTTAGGTAGCAAGACTTGCAATGCCAATATACACAGCATGGTCTGACTCTCCTGTCATACATGGGAATAAAGCAGTGGTAATGCCACAGAAGGCTAGAAAGTTACAGTGACTTAAAACTGGTGTTGAAAATAATGTCTGTGTGGATCAGTGTTTTCCCCTGCACAGACTATAACGTAAACAAGGATCTTTAACCTTGCACAGGGTCTTTCCCAAGTAGGTTCAAGAGATGCTTTGCTATTTTTGAGAGCTATGGAAGGATATTTTGCAAGTATCATGTATGAAATTCCTCCAGCACCTGTCCAGCAGAATTGGTTTTAATATCTGCCTGAATTATTAGGAGGTTATCAACAAGAAGGTCATTCCCAGTAGCGTTCTTTTCAGGGGCTGAATGATCCCAAGCATGGGCAGATAAAATGAAGCCAAAGTGAGTGCTTGTTAGCTAAGGAAAACATTCTTTTCTGATGCTGTCAATCACGTGCACAGAAAGAGAGATTCAATCATAGTAAAGGCATTGGACATTCAGCTCATCTTGCTTTTTCAATTTTATAAACAGTAGGATGCTCAGGAAGAAACAATGAGGAAAAACAGGGCTATAGAATCAGCAAATAGAGTAAACTTTTGATTCTTATGCTATTTAAATCCAAATTATAGTCATTTAATTAGTCTAGAGAGCCTGAATTTTCACTATTTTCCAATTTAGGCAGCTATGACAGCAGACTCCATGAAAAAGTCCTGCTTCAAATTTATTGATAAATTCACACCTACCCCCCCATCCCCACCCCATTGTGCTATGGCAAATGTAATCCCATGTAGTTATTTGTGTTAGAAACAGTACAGACTGTGTAATAACCTTTGCAGTTACCAAGGTAAAGGACGTGTCGTTAGTAAACTCATAGCACCAGATTCCCATCCTGCTGTACATCACATATCAAAATTGCAGAGACACAGCCTTTGCTTGGAGTCCTTGTTCCTGCCCTACTCCTGCAGGAGCTGTGGGGACAGCTGAGGTTCTTTCTTTCGTGCTGAAGAATAGTTTTTAAAGACAATTACTATAATAGTGGTAATTATTTCTTATCAGATATTTTAATTGGAAAATAAATATTTCCGTTTTTTCTTTATTTTAAAAACTCCTTACCAAAAGGTGACATTTCCTATACTTAAGAAACACTGCCTTATTTATCAAATGTTGAAGCCTATAGATTTATTCCAGTTAACATCCAACTAAGCCAATTTATTCAAAATTGGAAAAAAAGCAGTGAAAAGCTTTGCTTGGCCAAAATCCTTGGGCAGTTCAGTACTTTTGGAAGTTAGAACATAATATTTTGTCTCAACGAGTTGAGCACAAATCCAACTAATTCAGATTCTGCAAGATCCCCGTGCTTGGTGTTTTCTGTGGACTGACTGGAGACCTTCATACTCTCTGCTGGTAGGACACATGAGCACGGGGAATCTGGTGGAATTGTAACTGTTTATGCCTTAAGTCTGGCAGGCAGACTCCCACATTTTTAAAATCTTATCCTGTGGAGTTCCTTGTATTCAAAAATGTTTCTTAAAAAGCTGGATTAAAATCCTCTTGGAAATTTTGATGTATGACTTAAGAAGTCCTCTATTCTTCATGTTGGTTCCGGCAGTTCCATGTAAGCAGCGGTGTGCAACCTACAGTGTTGCCAGGGCATAATCAGTATACAGGACCTCTTCTAGTTACTGTTGAGCACCCTCTCCTGGCCCTCAGCACATAAATCATGTCATGAATTGAGTGGTCTGGGATAAACTGCAGTGCACAGTTGAGTTTAAAAGGAAGCCTTTTCAGATGGTATGAGTTGCTGCTCTCCTGCAAACCTACCTGATTTTTTAACAGCCTAGCTGGTTTACAGCTGAGAAATCCTTCTAGTGGTGAAATTCCTCGGTGAGGATTTTTTTTTTCTTTCCTGTAATGCTGCTTCTAATTGATCCCAGAAAAGCACTTGCATACTAGAGAATACAATGCATCAGGCATAATCTGATAAAGGGATTATGTCCAGTTGGTAAAAGGTTGTTTATTGGGTGACTGAACCTACATTCACATCTCTCAATGGATCTTATCTTGCTGTTAATACCTCAGGAGGCCTAAGGCTGAATCTAGGGATGAATTGGTGTGTCATAAAGCAAGTTTATTTGCAGGGATTACAGCAATAAACAGCAGTTGTTACAATGAAAATAGGAGGTGAAGTTGGGGGGATTACCTCTCAGTTAAGAGTTACAATGTGAGAAACAGTCATCTGATTTTTGGATTTCATAATAAATGGAGCTGGGGCACATGAAACTTTTCTTGCACTATGTGACTGTCTGCTTGCCATGACTAATGCAGTCCTAAATTCTTTGAATGAGTAATAGCAGGAAGGACAAATATCTTCACTCTTTATTGCTCTCCTGTTATTCCACAGTCAGCCAGCCATCATTATTGCTAAATTTAACAGTTCCCAGGCACCTAGTGTGGATCCATGCAGTAGCTTCAGGCATCTAATGAAGGCAACTACATTAGGTCTTGCCCCATCATCTTCTTTGTAGTTTGTAGGAGTTAGGCATTCCTAGAGGGCCAGGTTCATGCTTTGGAGCGATCTCCCTCTGCTGAGTACAGCAGGAGCCCAGGGAGATGGGCAGCTCAGTACTTTTGGGAGTTAAGACATAATATTTTGTCTAAGTGATTTAAGCACAAATCCAGCTAATTCAGATTCCACAAGATCCCCATACTTGGTGTTTTCTGTGGACTGACTGGAGACCTTCGTACTCTCTGCTGGCAGGACACATGGACATGGGGAATCTGGTAGAATTGTAACTGTTTATGCCTAAAGTCTGGCAGGCAGACTCCCACATTTTTAAAATCTTATCCTGTGGAGTTCCTTGTGTTCAAAAATGTTTCTTAAAAAGCTGGATTAAAATCCTCTTGGAAATTTTGATGTATGACTTAAGAAGTCCTCTATTATTCATGTGGGTTCTGGCAGTTCCATGTAAGTGGAATTCTTAGTTTTGGTCCCTGATGGATAGGCAAGGAGCTCTGCTGTTCTTATTAGCCCATGTCCCTGATGGCTTCAGAGAGTTATTTGCTCTTGGTACATACTGTACTTTGAGGCAGTCACCACTGCACAGCGTACAGAGTCCAAGAACCAGGCTTCTCCTAAAGGTCCTAACAAGATCTTCAAAACAGCATTGTAGCCAGTTCCCTGAGTGCTCACAATTTTAAACATACAATTTAAGTGCTGCCAGGCTGCCTTAAAATTGTAACATCAACCAAAGTCTCAGAGATATTTGCTCTAATTATCATTTTAAATGAAACATTGATTTAGCAAGGAGTTTCTAACATCAATCCCTCTTATCTTACTCTCAGGCAGTGTTCTTGCTCAACTCGAGGCATTCTCAGAGGAAAGGGGCATTTCTGAGCACTGGGAACATTATCACAGAGCATGCACCAAACAGTAGGAAGCTAATTTGCAGTAGCAGAGGACTACACTACATCACTTTTTTATTGCACTGTGCTCTGTGGTTCTGTATAGCTGTACAGCGAGAATGACCCTGGCTTTTATGGACAAAAGCCATCATCCTCTCCTAGATGCTATCATGGGACTGTTTGGTGTAAGTAAAGATATTCTATTCAGCTCTTTGATTTCAGCCTTCTAGCCAGCTTTCATTTTGGATTACCCTCAATTAGAAGGTACTTTGAATTTTTCTGCTGTTTAATTGGAGAATGGGTTTAAAGAAGCAGGTAGAAACAAAGAGAATACAGAAGTATTTTCAGGTCATTGTGAAATCAGAGCAGCAGTGTTACTGAATTTGAGTGGATGTGAGCAGGGGCTGTTTCAATTTGTGTGTGACTTTGATACAAGCAAAGAGACCGAAGTCTTACGATTTTTAAGTCAAGAGGCTCAAAGAATAAATTGACTGCAGTTGAGATCTGAAGCAAAATACTTTGTTTATTTCCTTTGTATGTGTGAGAGTACACCTTTTAAACTGCTGGAGAAACTCCCTAATTTGCAATAATGAGATTAACTGGAAGAGAAAGAACAGCACAAGAAGAGACATCATATCACAAAGTATTTGTATTTATTTATTCCATGATGAAAACAATCATCCTGGCTTTCTTTTGTCTGATTCCTAAATCACTGGGCCAGAGTTTCATAAGGAATAAATGCAAGTAATTCCGCTGATTGCAGAGGGCCGCATTCACCAAACTATCCCTGTTTCATGCCAGCACAAATAAGCAAAGAATTCATAATGTGGGGCCTCACTGTAGATGTGGCATTGCTAGACAATGTTTGTTGCTGTTGATTATCATTTTTGTCAGGTAATAGAAACAAGGGGAGGCTGTAATAGGCGTGGAGCAAAGATGGCTAGCTGTGAGGCTTTTGGGGTGAAGGTCAAGGTGGGAGCGGGTGGATTGCTTCCCGGCTGCAGGGATGGTATTGATGACTTCGCATATTTATTTTTTTTTTTGTCTGGGCTGCAGCATTCCTGGCCAGGGTTCCCTGCATACACACATGACAACCAGCACAAGTGGCACGGTGCCTGCGGCTGTCAGACCTGGCCAGGCCCCTGGTGGGACACATCTTCAGACCATTTCTAGCACTAGCCTGAGTCAGCAGTGATGCAAGTTTTTTTGCCCACTCTAGGCTTTCAAGCTAGCGTAGGAACTCTGTTTCTTGCACCAAATCTACTCCCCTGTGTCTTTCCCTTCCCTGTTATCTGGGCTGGCTAGATTAATACTGCCAAATAGGCCTGCGCAGGATGGAGTCCTATTTTCTCTTTTTACTGTAGGCCTAATAGACTGCTCCGGTACCCTCCATAGGCAGAGACTGGTTGCAGAGTGAGAAAAGCACATTATACTTTCTGCTACACCTGTAATCATTTGCAAGATCAAGCTGTGGAGCAAGGCTTTCCCAGCTTCCTTAACATCCGCGAGCCAGACCCTCGTCTGGAGTAACTTGGCAGCACTCCACAGAGTCAACGGAGCACAGCCAAACTGCAGCAGCCAAGAGCTGGGCCCTGCATCTTGAAGTAAGTGAATTTGCTCAGCTAATTGCACGCAAGTGCTCCCTCTGAGCACCTGTAAATTGTTGAGCTTAACAGGGTGGCAGCTGTTGCCAGTGCCTGGGTTCTTGCTGCCTTGGAAGTAGTTGGGAGATGAGTGCAGGACCTCCAGTGTGATTATCTTTTTCTCCATTTCCCCTCAATTTCATTGTCATCTTCTTCTCTCTTAAGAGCGCTTAAAAGCATTTGTTGCTCCTTATAACACCCACAGGAGCTGTTGTGAAGTGCAATTTTTGTGCTTAAGGTTTCAAAGTCTAAAATCTCTGACCTTAAGAGGTTTGGAGAGTGGCTTAGTTTGAAGTCTGTGCTGTACAGAACCTGCAAAACATTGAACTTCAGCTGGCACAGCTGGAGAGAGGGATGGCTCATAATGATGGGTGGTTATATTGCTGCGTTTCAGTGCCCTCCTTCTCCTGCAGGAATTAGAGTTTGCTGCTGACTGAGCAGGAAGTAGGTGCCTGAATGTTTGGGTGGATCTGGCCTTTGGACTTGAGAGCTTGATGCTCGTAGTGGGGTGATCACTTTTGCAAACCGTAGTAGAAGGGACATAGAGTCGCTAGCAGTGAATGAGAGACATTTTTTCATTGCACAAGATGACAAAATCAGGGGCAAAATCAGAGCTTTCTGTGTGAGTTGCTCTACATAACCTGTCTGTGCAATGGAAGGAATTTGGCACATCTGACCATGGGATTTACTTAGCTGGAATAACCCTCAATCTGCAGATGGCAGAGGAAGGTGAAGCTCTTGATGCAGGTACCTCCATCAGTTCTTGAAGCGTGTTGGGGAAAATCTTCCTCGTGATGCATTACAGACAACCAGGAAGGACTCTGGCAGGAGATGTATTGCTCTGAAGCCTAGCTGGGCTTATCACAACCCCTTCACCACTCCTAAAGTAGGTAAGGATTGTTGGCTCCGCAGTTGTAATAGTTGAGTGTAGGCAACTTGGCTACCTCAGTAAAGAGTTAGGATGCTACGGACCTCCTAGTCTTTCTGGTTTTGTAGGATAGAAACCTCTGCATGCCTGGAGTCCTCCAGCAAGCATTGCCTTCACATGTAGCTTCATGCTGCTGTGTCTCTTCTGTCATGGGTTGTAAGGCATGTATTGGCCCAGGCACATTTCCTTGTGTTGCAACTGCATCTGGGTGTGGGACCTATACATATAAATGAGCATCAAGGTGTATGGAGAGATCCCCTGGTACAGGAACATTGTCTGTAGTCTTACTTTAGAAAAATGAACTTTTGTGTTAATGCGCTGCTAGTAACAGAGGAACTTCTGACCCTGAGCAGTCAGAGCAATCCTCAGCCAGGGAGGATTTGCTCCTCCCTGTAATAACCAGGCAGAGCAGGAACATACTCTGCCTGGTGTCAAACCAATGCCATGGCATGGCAAAGTCCTCAGGAGTCATTGGGAAGGGAGGAGGGGGAAGGCCACATGCAAGGACCTGACTTTGTAATGCAGTGGGTAGGGTGCTCCCCTGGCAGGGTGTGGTGAAGCCTACATGCCAGACCCTGCTTCCCAGCACCATCAGCATTTTAAATTCAGCAGATGAAGTAAAGAAAGTACAATAGATCTCATCCTCAGATCTGACACCAAAATAAGATGGCAATCAAAGGAAATACCCAGGCTGGAGAGCTTTTGAAAACCTTGCCATTGGCTTTGGAATTGGATTTCTTTTTTTTGCCCCCTTTGTTTATTCTTATACTTGCTGAGTAGCCAGGGACTCCTCTCTGTTCCTGGCCACAGATTGCCTTTCTTTGGCTTCAAAGAGGGAATAAGTTTAACTATGTTAATAAAAGGACAAGGCCTGTCATGATTAATAGCCACATGAAATCATGTGTGAAGAGCATTCAGTTATAGCTGTCCTCAGGAGAGAAGAGTTTCCCAAATGTCTTAACAGAAAGAAGGAAAGGGACAATTTCTCTTTCTCCCCAACTACCGTTTGGATCAGCTGAATGGTGCTTGGTTATTTACAGAAATCTGGGCAGCCCAGGTTAGGAGCACGTCAGATACAAACCCACTAGCCCACCAGCTAAGACCCCCCAGGACCAAGCTCTTAGTTGGTGTAGATCCAAAAAAGTCAACTTGTCTCCACTGCAAATCTGGCCCCATTGCTGTCCTTCACTTTTTGACTTCAAATCTGGAGTTGGCTTTGGCATCCACAGTGAGGGGCACCACTTAAAGCAGACCCAGGAGACAAGAGTCACTTTGCACACAGACAAACAGCACCTAGTTAGGAATATTTGCTGCACGCAGAGAGAGTTTTGGGGGAAATTGGCACTGAAAGGGTAAAAGAAAAAAAAAACTTAAAAAAATTGTGAAACCATTAGAAAAAGTTTGGCTTTTGTTAAAACTTGGAGTGGTGCTCCACTGGGAGCTCTTCTAGCCCAGGGGCTGTTTGAGATCATTAATAGCCAGCTCAATTTCCTCCAGTGTGATTGGCTAAGCCAATATATTCCTGTTAATTTGACTGAGCTCGGAGACAGAAAGGAAATATAAAAACCTCTTCAAGTTGCTGGTAGCTTCTGTGATCTTGGGCAGATAAAGGTCTTGAGATATCTTGACAAATTCAGACTTGGGGGTACATTTTCTAAGTGGTTCACAGGGGTTTAGCTGTATGTTAATGGCCAGTGTTCAGGTAAAATGTTGCAGAATGGTTTCAGGATAAACCCTGTGGTGTCTGGTTTTTAGAGGGAGTGATGCTATCTCCAGGAATAACCTAGCCTTTTATTTGGGCTTCCAGAGAGTTTGCTGATATTCTTGCCCAGTTTTTACAGTGTAAATAAAATTGGTTTGGATGTTTATAGCCCAGATCAGCAGCTGCTGTAAGCTATATAGCCCAAATAATAGTAGTGAGATCTATTGAAATGCCGCTGGGCTATAACCCACGAGTAGCTGCCCCAGCATGCTTCCTTCCCCTGTGTTTTGTTGAGTGTTTAGGAGCACTTGGCCATTGACTAAGCTCTTTCCTTTGCCTGAGATGATTTAAACCCACCCTAAAAAAAGCACGTGAGGCAGGAAAGTGAAAAATGACCCTTCTGTTTTCTGAATCATTATGAGGTTTGGCACCTGGGTCTTGCTGCTCCCTGGAGCAAAATGAGACTTTTGAATTGCTGAATAAAAATAAAAAAAATCCCCACTTTATCCGTCTCTGGGTTTAACCTGGAATTCTGTCCTAGTCAAACTTCACAGTGATGTCCCTGTCTGTTTCCACAAAGCCTTGAGCATACCAGCTTAAGAGCATTTTGTATCTATCATTCATCCACATGCCTTTATGCTTGACTATGAAAGTGTAGAAACCACCAAAACATGGTTCCTGCCAAGAGAGCTGCTCTTCGCACCTAAGATGCCAGGCAAGGAGTAGATTCAGGTGCAGACACTTAAACAGCCAGCAGAGAGGTAATACTGGGAGGCATGTGGCACAGCATCCTCAACACATGGGCTTACTTCATTATTGACAAGGTCTCCTGAAATATGATGTATGTGCAAGAAACCAGTGCATCAGGATAGCAAACGGTTCACATATGGATGATACAATATTTACACTGCATGTAAAAGAGCTGAGATGTACAGGGTTTAGCTGTCTACCATGATGAACTAGCTCCAGAGAGGACAATGATTCACTGATAGAAGACTGGTATAGTTTGTGTGTGTGTGTGATTCAGTTAATCAGCAAAGTGTGCAACAATTTGCCTTAATGTGAAACATGTACCTTGATCAGCAAATTATCTGCTTGCACATTAAATTATGCACTGTGATCTCTGAGCTGTATTAAATATTGAAATCGGAAATTTTATCATCAATGGAAACCTAATGAACAACAACGACATTATGTGCCTTGGTTGACTTTTGTCAGAAGCAACCCATTGTAGTTGGAAGGTGACTTTTCTGAGTCTCTGGTGGTAATATGCCAATTATTTCAGTTATCAACGCCCTGGAGGCTCCAAATGCCTACCATGGATGTTTTACCTCAGACTATGGAGCAGGGTTTCTCAGCATGTAGATAAAAGCCAATTTGAATGGACTGGAGGAAAGAGAGACCAGTTTTTACCATGCAGATTTATAGCTAAAGGCATTCTACCAGCTTCTGTGTATTTCAGCTTCTTTCATCCTATGAGGTGGCTTTTAGGATGTGCAGTTTCTTTGGACTTTGAGTAATAAAAGCAGAAGGTGATGCCTTCACATACAGTTAATGTGTAGATGCCTAAATTAGAATATATACATATGCAATACCAAAAGTGCCTGAGGATGACTCTAGGTAATTTCGCCTCTGAAATGTTTATTATTGGGATTATTGAGCCATCAGAAATCCCAGTTAAGATCAAGGTCCCATTATAGCAGACTGCCTCTCCCATCCTTGTTCTACAGTTTAAAAAGAGGGGTAGGAAAAAGGTGCGACTTTTTCAAGGTCACTCAACTTGTCAGTGATAGACCAGGAGCTAAATGGGAATTTTCTGCTTTTTGGTTTACATTGCAGTACAAGTGTTGGATTGCAGGTCATATATATAGTTATGTCCGAGTTCGCTTGTAACTAGCAGTATGGGCTTCATCTACTATAAAGGGTGTCTGGGTGGGCTTGTTGAAGCCCGTGTCACTGCTATGCCTACCCATAGTGTCCTCTCAAAGCATCTCAGTATGTCCACATCATCCCTGTTTGCACCATGAAGCTTTGTACAAATAAAGGTGGAGGCTTTACAAAATGTTGTCACTGATGAACTAACCTGCTTGCTTTTTGCTGAAGTGGGTAAGTTGAAACCAGATTTGGCTGCAACTGTAATTATGGATGACATGGCAGGTGTCACGGGCTCACAGCCTGATGGACAGCAAGCTTCAATTTCTGGTCTCTGTTCCTCAGCTGGTGTATTGGCTGCATAGCTGGTTCCCTCCCAGATGCAATTTGATTAGGAACGAGTGGTTCCATGTCTTTCCCCCTTGTCTGCTTGGACCTGTGGAGCAGAAGTGGGGCCAGGAGGATGATGGACACTGTTCATTCCATTGTAACAGTGTCAGCTACCGGGTGCCTGCCTAGTTGGTGGGTGCCCGTTGGGTGAAGTTGGGTATTGCCTGCAAACACAAAGTCCAGCCTGCTGCTGGATGAGACCATGTGCAGGGCTTAGAGATTTCTCACTTTTACACCCTTCTTCATTGCTGCACACTATTAGACTCTCTTGTCTTTTATGAATGTCCTAAATTGCTACAGAAAACAGTATTGTTTTCTGCTGGCTTAACTATTGCATTCCTTAAGGCTTGTTTTTCAATGCTACACTTTACTGCCTGTTAAGTTAACTGGATTTTTATCTGCTCTGCCTCTGACTGTCTTCTGTAAAAGCCCGTAGTAAGCCACAGCTTGCCCAGAGGAATGTTCCAGGAGAGTAAAGGAAGAATTCAGGAACAATAATAATGCAGCCCTGGCAATACTATTGCAGAATAGTACTACAAAAACATTGAGGCATGAAATAGTGGTTTCCCCCCACATTGATATCTACTTACAGTACAAAAGAAATAGCTCCCCGGGGACTTGCTACTGCTTGGAAGAGATTGCAGGTCTAGTTTATCCTCTGTAGACACACGTGCAGCTTATAGGTATCTTTGAGGTGTGCATTAATGGGAGCGGTACCTTCTCTTCTTCATTGTTCCTGACCCCTTTGTCCCCAAATATTGGAGGAGAAATGGATTATATTCCATTATATTCCCTTGGGTGTGATAATTGTCCTTGCCTGTGTTGAGGTAGGAATCTGCCCCATCTTCCTCTCAGTTCCCAAACAACCCTTGTTGATGTGGGAACAGAGCAGAGGTATATGAAGGCAGCATCAGCTTGGCACCCTCAAGCAGCATGGGTGAGCAGGGGGGCAAATGTTGTTCCGCACACCCTGTCTTGTACAGGACACAGCTGAAATGCAAAATGGGCATTTGATGCCCTAGCCTAGTCCTTTATCCCCCCTCAATTAAAAGATGCTGGTCTGTGCTCCTCCCTTGTTGGCTGTAGTTTGCCTAAAGGCTTTGTTAACTTTACCCTGAAATATGTTCCTACAGACTGTTTATGGTATTCTGAGCCAATTAAATAAAAGCACTGTTAAAATGTTTGAGTCTGCTTGTGTAGCAGCCACTGGGCTCCTTATCCTACAGCACTAGCAAGGGCTGCTTTGGGAGGGGACTTACGTGCAACATGGGCCAAGGGCACTTACTGTGCCCATGCAGAGCTGATCCCATCAGAACCCACTCCAAGACAGAGAACAGACACAGAGACAGACTACTCTTTGCAAGGCTTGTTGAACCAGAAGCAGGGATTTTGAGAGAGGCATTTATATAGATTGTTAGGGTCTTGTAATAATTTGAATAGTTCGGAGTAGTGAGTGTTGAACGAAGGCACCCTAGCACTGCTTTGATAGCTGAAGTTTGCAGTGATGAAGCTAAGGGTGCTGGATAGCTGTTTATATCACTTCTGTGGCTAAACATAACTATTTTTATTTTCTTTTATCGGAAGTTACTTCTGAGCTAATGTTGAGGGCTGATCTAAGCAGCAGGCAGCTTGCAGAGAGGTGATGGTGACACTCAGATGTTGGCTGCTCTACAGCATGTCTTCAGTCATTGGCTGGATGATTAATGGGAAGAGGAATAAAAGATGGATTCTTGTGCCATGAAATTTAGGGAACAGTAAGAAATATTACTGAAGCTCTTGTCTTATTGTTACAGGAGTGTGAAGGATTCATTACTTCGCAGAGTAAATAATATATTATTTCACACAACAAGTAATAAATGATGAGGAGAGAGAAAGATCTTTAAATATCAATGGACTGTGTTCATGGTCAAACTGCATCACATGGAAGAAGAGACAGAAATCAGTGCAGCAGTTTCAGGAGCACTGAAGTAAACTCAGTGAAGGGGTGCAGCCAAGGATAGTCCTAAACCAAGGCCAGATCTCAAATTAATGTTCCTAGCAATGTAAAGGGGCTGTCATGATATTTTATTCTATTCTGCTTCTGATAGAAGAGCAAGAATTACTGCAGGAAGGAAAGGGCAATTTATATTGCCAAACGCAATCTCTCAAGTAGTAGGAGTGAGACCTAAATCCTAAGATTTCTTCTTTGTGTTTGTATATTTGATAGCTTCTAATCCTTTAGTGGTGGCTTGCTTTGTGTGTTTAATTGCAGCTGAGTTAGTTACAAAAAAGATTTAAAAACTGAAATTACCTGATAATCATGACAGTTAAGGGTTCACAGAATAAATATTGTGAATCTTGCAATGAAATGGTGATACTTGTTTGTTGAGAGAGTACTGGTTCAGCTCAAAGAAATAATGAGGATTACAACACTGTGGCTGAGCACACACTGTTGAAATCTTGCACATAGAAGGGTATGTGCTTAGTATACAGGGCCAGGAAAGTGCCTTTCCACCCTGTAAAGGGACTGTAATTGCATTTAAGCAAGTTAAAATATTTATTCAGCAGGTGTGTGCCCTCAGATACCAAACTGCTTTCTGGAGACGAGCAACTGATAGCTGATAATATTCCAAATGGTTATTTTCAAATACCATCTCTGGCTATTCAAGAGCCAGATGTGCATTAGTTTAGCAATATCCAGACAATTCAGGTTGCCTTTTTACTCACAGAACATGGGTGGTAACAGATGGTGTCCAGTTAAGCTGAATTGTCCATTCCCCTCCTGTCATTTCCAACTTGATAATTGTGGTAATAAGATACCTTCTATCTTTAAATAGCCTGGGACTTTGTATCTCATCATGCATTTCCTGCCATTCAGCCGCTCTTGGATGAAGTATTCTGCATCTTTAATGCTGAAGAAATGTTACTCCTATTACATCTTGAAGCTGTTAGTAAAAAAATATTAATGTGAGACTTATTCCAGATGTTTGTTGTAAAGATGCCTTCTTTCTTAAATACATGAAAAGCAGTAATAGGTGAAAAGCAAAACATTCAGGTGACAGACCTGTGTTTAATCCACTGTTCTCAGTTTTGTTTGAAGCTCTATGATTGTATGAATGCTGGGATCATAAGAATGCAATGAAAGCCCAGGATACCTCAGGAAATAGATGCTACTTTTCTTTCTGAAGAGCAAATTAATTCACTAGCTAGCTGGGAGAGGACTCTCTGCCCTTGGACTTGCTGCCATACGGAGGACATCAAGCTGGCCAGACTCCAGCAAGTACAAAAATTCTTGATTTGAGAGCTGTTTTCTGAAGCACCTTGTAGGATATGGGGTGTTATGCCTTCCCCCGACACTGAGGCTTGTAAGTCAATTTGGTGCCTTGAAAATTGTGCTGATCCGTCACAATACAAGTGTAGTAACAATCTGAGGATGTGGGTTGCTCCTGCCTTGTTTCTCCATTGACTTGAGAGGGAGCCTAGGCTCCCTCTGAAGCTCAGCATCTGATTTTTGAATGCAAGAACTTAGATCATGTTGTAAACTCCTCTGCATGTCCAGATGCACCACTGAAAACTAGGCATTGGATGAACTGACCCAGAACAGCTCAGGAAGGCTGCAAAGATCTGAACTTGCTCTTCCCTGGGTGCCAACTCAATTTCTTCACCTCTTGGAAGTGAGTTAAACCTTTCCGAGCCATCAAATGTATTTTTTATTGAAAAGTTCTACTCTTCTAAATTGCTGAAAACAGGAGCACAATACTCACGACCCATCAAAGTGAGTCCTATCCCCAAACATGCTGGTGGCAGGTCACACGCTTTTAGTATTGTGTTTCAACTTCTTTCTAGCTTCTCAACTCCACACCCTGGGGGTAACCACATGCCCTTCTCGCACAGCAGGCCCACCCTTGTCTTGTGGCCAGGCTTCATGACTGCTGGGAGATGGTGGGGCTCAGCTTTCCTGTTCCCATTGACTTGATGACAAACTGGTCTTGTCATACCAGATGTGGTAGAACAGAAAATTCTTCTTCCTTACACTGGTAAGAAACACCACACGTGCATGTTTTGCACCGTATTACAACTGGAAAGGGGTAGTTGAACTGACCGATTGAGCTTTTCTTGGTGCTACTGATGATCTCTCTGTCCTTGAAATCTCGGACTGCTTCCTTGAAGCTTTCTAATAAGAGCTGCTACAGGCTTGGCAAGTTGACATTGGTTGACTCTTCATACAGGAGCAACCCTTACAGACTTGCATAAAACACTAGTTGGAACTGACCCTGATAGAAGTCTGCCTTAGGAGAGAAGAAATCATTGAACACTTGTGCTCCTGAATCCCTTCTCTGCCTCTGTCCTATGATACAAATGTTTTACAGAGGTCCACAGAGCTGGTGAGTCATCACAAATTCCCTTGCTGTGGCACTGGTTTGGATGGCTCCTATTCTCTCTGAGCTGTCATTTGCACTCAACCCTTGCTCTGCTAAAGATCACCTTAATTTCCCAATGTTCAATGACCATGTTTCTACTTCATGTCTAACAGGTACTTTCTGGTTGGCCTTCTCCCAACTGGATAAAGGCTATTTTTTGCCTGCGTGCCCTTTTTGTCCCCGAGCAGTGTATTTCGAGGAAGGAACAGTCACCTATTTCTATAGAAACTCACCCATTGTCCACAGTGTGTAATTCAAGGCAAGCCTGCAATGTTGTCTCCATGAAGAAATGTGTCATCCTCTTTGTGTGTGAAACAGTGTCTGGGGCTGTCCATGGGGCAGGAGGGATGGTGTGTGGTGTTGAATTGTTGCATGCTGCGTCTGGACCTCACAGCTGGTGTACCTGGCATGACCCATGCCCAAGGTCAGCGAGTTGAAGATGTCGATCTTGAGAAAATTGCTGGGTGCCAGTTGCTGAGGCTAGTTCTGGTTGCATCACTGCTGCACTTTGCTTGGTTTCACCAAAGTTCCTTCTTCATTAATTTGGGCGATTCTCACTGTAATACCATTGATACAGCATATAGCAACTGGAGTAGTGATGACATGTAGTGGTAATTTGGCAATTAACATCATACAATTTAATTAATTGGCTATTTTCACCCAAAATCAAATCCCCTTGCAGTAATGTGCGGAACTAGCAGGCCATACCACAGTCTTTCCAGGAAATGGTACAGCCAATTATAATACTGATGGAAGTAAGGATTTTTTTTTTTTCTCTCGGCTACAGAATACACAGAAATAAATATTCAGGTTCTGTAGCTGCAAGTAAACCCTAGGGCAAGGTCAAACACAAACATTTCGGTGACTTTTTGGATAACCTGTAATGGCCTTTTCTGCCTTCTAGCATGTAAGAGTCATCAGGCTTCTGGTTGGAGTATTGGGTTGTGCTTAGAGTTCATGTTATTTCTTCCCTTAGGCTAGATAGTGTGCTTTGTCGTTATTCTACAATAAAGGTCAAGCTGCTGAGGCATTAAGTGCATCCCTCCTTTTCCTATATTAGCTTTTTTCTCTTTTTGGTCTGCTTCCTCATTTGGAGTATGTGCCTTCCTTCTGCAGTTAACCTTGAAAAGTGCCTTGATGATTATGGCCTTGTGGTACAGCAAAGCACAGCAAATGATGGGGTTTTTTAGGTTGGTTGTTGTTTTGGTTTTTGGTTTGCCTCGTTTTCTCGAAGCTACTAGCCCAAATTGGTTTGGGAATTGCCAAAAGACTGCTTTAGTGCTCTAAGCACCAAAATCTCAGTCCAGAAAAACTCTTAGGCATAGGTTTAACTTTGAACGTGTGCTTCAGTTTCCTTCATGCAAAACGGACTTCTGGGAACCCCTGAGGATTTTATTCAACTCCAGCCACATTTTGGGGCCAGTAGCACACCTGGAAGTGGTGTATTTAGCTATGCATGGCAAAGCTGGACTGTGTTTTCTTTCTCTGAAGATGGGGACTGGGACACAATTTTAGCTAGAAGGTGTGTAATGCTTACAGGCTGTCTACAGTATTTAGGACTGAAGGGTGCTCTTCTCCCTAACTGTGCTGTTTATTGGCAGTGCTGCTAATGAAGCTGTGTCCAGCTCACCAGTGAATGAATGAGAGGAGCTTGGAAGTGGTTTATGTCCACTCAGGCAGCAGCTTTGAGAAAGAAAGAAAGAAAGGAAACATGCAGTTGCAGAGCAGTTGCTTTGCACAGAGATGAAAAAGCTGCTGCAGACTGTTCTGCCCAGGATGGGACGTGGTAGTCTGAAAAAGCAGAAATAAAAATAGTTTGGGACTTGGTTTCATTTCAGCTGGTGCCAAAATCAGTATTCGGATGTGAATGAGCAATCGCAAGTCTTATATTCGTGCAGAAGGCATTGGGATGAGAGATTTGGAAATGCGTGGTTCTTTTGCTTTGCTTAATAACAAGAGTCAGGTCACAACACCTCTCTGTGCCTCAGTTTCTTACAAAGTAAAGGGGAGACAGTACTATTTATTGCATTAATGGGGTCTTTGGGGTTGGATTTACCCCCCATAACACAGGACTTAATTATGTGGTAGTCTCTCTGTAGGTAATAGAGGCAGAAGAACCTCCAGAGAGCAAATGAACCCTGCTGAGATCTGTATTGCTCTCTGAAGTTTCATCTCTGTTCAGTGGCTAGAGAAGACAGTTAAGACAACTGCACATCCCTTTTAGGCATCTTGATTAAATGCCTGCAGGACAGTGGAATGAATCAAGATCTTGAGAGCTACAGATGTTACCGAATTTACACTGCCTGAGATATTTTCACTGGCTATACAGGAATTTTGCAAGTGTAAAATACAAAAGGCCCTTTTCTTGGAGGTGCCCGGAGAGAGTGCCCTCCACATGGTTAATCTCTCCTAGTATACTGTTGCTTCTGGAGGCTTATGCTAAAATCGTCATAAAGAAGAGGGGTTTTTTTTTCTATTAGTATGCAACCAGCATTGCATTTCCAAGTGCTAGGTGTCATTTGGGGTTATTAGACTGCTCTTCTGCTGCAAACTTGGGGAAAATTGTGACTGACCTTATGCAAATCTAGGACTGGGATATTAGAAATCATAATTCATAATTAAGCAGTGCCCTGAGAACTGCAGTTAATTAAAAAGTGTTTTTATTGGAGGGGGGTTTGTGATTGTTGTTTTGGCTTTTTGTTTAAAGAGTCTGAAGTCTATTTCTTTTTGGAAGGCTTGCCTAAGCACTTTCTAACCATTATAATGTCATTATATATGGGATTCATTACATTAGAGACATTAGGGGAGATTAAAAAGGATCTATTGGAGGCATTGGCTGAAAAAGAAAGGATAAAGACTAGTTGAGGTTTGAGCTTTTATTACGTGGCTTGAAACAAATGCTGAAATATTGTATTTAAGCTAAGTGTGTTTGTTAGAGGTAGCATTAGGAGGGAAAGCAAAGCAGAAAATACCACTATCACCATTAAAGAAAGAAATCACAATGGCTGGGAACAGTGTGTTAATTAGCAAACTAATTTCCTTGTACTTTAAGTGCATAACAAGTTTTAAATGCCTTCCGAATGGCTTGGTATCAATTGTGTTTTGTTCTTTGAATGTAATTGTTTCCATGGCAATGCCGAGGTCTGCTGTACATGAATTATGTCTGTAAAGTCTTCCAGTCATTTATGGGAAGTCTGTATTAGCTTAGCAGCTGACCTGTATTCAGGTTGTATTTTACTTTTGTTGCAGTTGTTTTACAAGCAAATGAACAAAAAAAAAAAGTCACTGGAAATGGGCCAGATCCTCAGTCCATTCCATTTGGCTTCATTTCACTGATTTTAGAGGAGCTGTGCTGCATTACACCAGCCCCTGTTCTTTTGAATATCTTCTTTATATATGCAGGAAAAAAGGATGCAAATGTCATTTCCCTGCTATTATAGGCCATCGTTCAGGTCACTTTTAATTTGCTGCCTAGTGAGATGCTATCAAGTAAGCTCTTATTCCTCAGGGATAGCAGGTAACACCAGGGCATTGCTGTAGGGCTGCCAGCCACTGCTGGGCAGCTGGAAAGGGCCAAGGGGGGGACCATTGCCTGCACAAGGCAGTAGTCACCAATTGCAGGGTCACCTTGATGTTCCTGTTAGTGGGAGGGAAAAAGACATACAGGAAAAGGGCTAACCCACCAGCTTCTCTGGTCACTTTTTGATCAAAGCAGCAGCACGTCCCCTTTTCTCTGCCAGCTCTGCCTTTTCTCCTTGACTTCTACATGAGGTGCTGTAATTACAACTTGCTCAGAATCCCTTTACCTTTTCCCATACTCATTAGATTATTTTTTTTTTCTTCCGGTATCAGAAAGAATAGTTTGTGTTCAAGAATTCACTAGAAGACTGTGCTTTTCAGCTTGGCATTTGCTGGATTTCCCCTCATTCCATTTTCTAATGGTCATGAAGTTCAGTGTTACAAAATACACTGTCTACTTCAGGAAGAAGGGCCAAATACCTACATAAAGATATTGAAGGGCTGAGTTCAAGTCCTAGCTCTGGCACAAGCTACTTCTCTAGCCTTGGGTAGATTAGATAGCCTCATAGCCTTGGTTCCCATTGTGTAAACCATTAATTTTTCATTTCCATCACCATTTATCATTTCTATCATTTACCATTTTCTAGTCCAATGGGAGCAATTGTTTACCACTCTGTGTTGATGCAACATACAGTAGAAAGGAGCTGGAGATCTTAAAACTCTGGCTCTCACCAGGAAAAAAATATTCTGTATTGGCATTTCATTTACCTATTTCATAATTTACAGGCTTCATGTAAGATT
Source organism: Burhinus bistriatus (assembly GCA_013397275.1). Taxonomy (NCBI): domain Eukaryota; kingdom Metazoa; phylum Chordata; class Aves; order Charadriiformes; family Burhinidae; genus Burhinus; species Burhinus bistriatus. Next base: position 141,076 of record VYXH01008842.1, read on the forward strand.
CCGTCTCCCAAAACTGGCACTAACTGGATACTATGGTGTCTACCATATTTTGGCTTTCTCTTTTTCATTTAGAAATGTGAGCCGGTTGGATTCATCAATGTGTTTATATAGTTATAAAAGATTAAATAGAGGAAATACATAGACAATTCAGGGAGCAAATGGAAACATTTATACAGAAAGCTCAGCAGTTTCTAGTTCAGTGTGTCTTTTCTCTTTCCCATTTACCTTTGTTTGCTCAAGACAAAGACATCAAACAAAATCCTGACCTTGAAGAAAGACTGTTGTGTGTGACACAGCATTCAGGTGAAATGTAGCCTCTAAAAAATGTGTTGCATAAATGCTTGTGTCAGAGAGGAATTAAACTATATTTGGGAGTGGAGGAGAAAATAAAAAAAACTCGGTTTTACCTGTGCACCATGTAGCTTCCGCACCGGCATGGCTCCTTCCATCAATAGTCTTTAATCTTTATTTGCATTCAGTTATTCTTTGTGTACTGTGTTGTATTTGTCTTTTATTTAGACGCAAGTGCTCATGGTTATGACTCAGTTCTACATGAGGTGAGGCATAAGTATATAGTAAGGACAGTCCTTCCCTTCAAGCATCTGCTAATGATATGACAAAATAGAGGGGCATCAAAGTAAAAGTTATCTTGTAGGAAACTAAACTATGGAAAGATTGAGGGATTTGTACAAGGTCCCATAGGAAAATTGTCCAAAGTTGAGAAGGCAGATTTCACTCACTGGGTAGACTGCACTATCACAATTTGTAGCTAAATATTCAGCTTTCTGGAGATTTAAGATAGGTGGGCAGTGGTGTCCAGGCACTAAATTGTTAGAAAGGTACTTATGCTTCAGTGACATAAACGTGAGATAGAGCCAGAGGGCCTTTTTCACCTTCTGCCAAGTATTGTCCAGGTGTTGAGTTCAAAGCCAGTCACAAGAGCTCCTGCAATGCCTGAACACACAGCACTTGGTAACAGAGCGGGTGAGTAATTTGCAGCAAGCAAGAAACCTAGCAAACAGCTCTTCCTTTCATGCTTGCGTAAAATACTAATCATCTCTAAAATATGAGGCAGCAACCAGATGTTCCCCAAAGGGTGTCCCACAAGGGTATTTCAGGGCATTTCTCCCTGCCTCTGGAATACTCCCTGAAAATGCTCAACCTGGAATCAAAATAGATTCCATTCTGGGAAGAGACCTGACTTTCATTATTTCTGCTAGCTGGCAGTGTAAAAAAGTATAAGAGCTGTTTATATGGCCAGACTATGCTTAGTGTAAAGACAAATGAGAGCTAGCATTGTCTAAGACCATTAGTCTGGTCTCTCAAACTCAACACTAGCCATCTTATACTAGCTTTTATAATACCTAGCCCTGGGAAGTGTTAATGGACTGACAGCCAATGAAGAGCAGTTGGGAAGATGGATTTTTAGTTCAGCAGTCAAAATGGTTGTCCCAGACAATTTGTTTTGTTCTTTTAGGAGAATGGAGACAAAAAAAATAGAAAAAAATAATTTTATATTGACCTAAACATTTCATTTTTTCTGGTTTTTAATGCTTTTGCTTTTTAATTATTTAAATTTTAAAAAGAAATTTTGCTCCAAAATAATAAGTTGAACACTTTTATCTAAAAAAAGGGGTGAGACAATATTTCACATGTGGAATTCATACCTTTTCTCTCCTCCTCTCCGTACTGTTTTTTGGCCATAACTACCTGCCCTGTCTGACTCAAACAGTTTCAATTGCATAAAAATAGATTTTTTACACCATACTGCTTGGAGAAATTCTTGCAGCATCATCCCTGGCCACACTTCAGCTTGAGAAAAGCCAAGTGCTCTGTTTCCATCAGACTCTTCCTCTCTCCATGGGGTCAGCCTGGGGCCCCCTTCTCCCCTGGAGCTGCCTCGATTTGTCACCAGTACAGTATGAAAGTTTGGGCTCATGGAACTGTTACAGTGACCCAGAGCCAAGAGCAGGCAGAGTAAAGCTCCAGGGTAAAAAACTTCAAGCACTGCATTTTCCTCAATAGCTTACCGCGCTGAGGCTGTGCCCTGTCCCGGCTTGGTCTTCCCCTTCAGCTAGGCCAGGTAGCAGCCTTTTCATGTCTCTCTCTACCTTGGCCTCATTCAGTTAAGAAACATTGCCTCTTGCTGCTCCAGATGTGACCCTGAGGCTATAGCCTTATTGTGGAGCAAGTTAGTCTGCATGGCATCTAATTTCAAGTACTAACCTGTGGTATTTCATTCACCGTGGTCTTTTCTTTCTCATCTTTCCTGCAGGTATGAGCGAGAAGTCCCAGCATTTGCTTTGCTATTGCTCCCTGTGCGGTTCACCTATTCAGCCTTCCTTCTACTAATGGCAATAAGGAGCTGTCAGGTAACGTAATGATGTGTAAGTCATTATGACATCTGCACCTCACCTCCAGTAGATTAAAGAAGCCATAAAGTTTAAGACATCTGTCTCCTGAGTACATTAACACTCCTGCCTGGTTGTGTCAAAGCCCTCTGGCTCTCCACCATCCCGTACAACAAGCACATTAGCACAGAGGGATGCTGGCACCATTTTTGAGTACTTAGACATAGGAAAGGTATGGAGAAATCAGTGCCTAAGCCTTTCTGCTCATTGCAAGGATGCTTCCTTCCACACCCCCTTCAGTACATTTTGCTTGGCCAGAAGAACAGCTACATTCACTCATTGGGCTGCACTCTCACTCCTGCACACTCTCCTGTACACAGTCGTGCACATACAGTTATGTCATAGCCATTCTCATAGCCATTCTCATCTGTACTTTGCATACATACACACTTGCTTGCACGCACGTACTGTCTTTTGTACACACCTGGTGTAAATTTCATGTTGGGAGTGTTTTTCTGGACTTTGGTGTTCTTCAGAGATTTATCTCTAGGTGTGACTTGGAGCCTTTTAAGGTACTGAAGAAATAATACCTTTTCTTCACTAAAATGGATGCTAACTATATTATCCAGTCCTGTATCGCACCCACGCTCTCACAAACCTGAAGGAACCAAATACACTACAGACTCCTTTACTAATGATCTGCTTGATAAATCCCACTGTCAAAGAACCTTGTTTCCTTCAGGAAACTTTGGGAGCTCTGTTCCCAGCAGGATGTTTCAGGCTCTGCAACTGAGAAATATTAGATTTACAAGGAGAAACAGAGTTAATACATTTAGTAATTCAGGAGAAGAGAAGTTGAAGTTAAACTTGTACCACATGACATGGAACATTTCAAGCTCCTGATAGTGATGACCTGAGGTATTAATGTAAGAGGGACTGTGATGAGTTGGGAGCATCTATTCTAAATCCCTCTGAGTTTTAATCTGGGACAGATGAGAAGGGGGGGAAAAAAAGAAGAGGGTTTAAAAATAGCTCTGTGCCTTCCGCAGTCAATTCACTCTGCAGGAAATCTGAACAACATTCAGGAAATACTATAACTCCCAGAAAAGCCTGTTGTTTCTAAGCAGAGCCAGTCTGGTCTTATCCATGCTGAGGAGCAAATGGGATTGACAAGCATGTAACAGAATTGAGACAGAAAGTGTGAAACTGTGTTTGAAAGCAGAGAGAAGCTTAGAGACAACCTTAGCTTCAGTGTGATTGAGAAAAGACAGTGGGGAAAAAAAAAGAGGGTTCCTTAAAGGAATTGGGTCTGAATTTGGAAAAGGCAGAGGGCACCTGGGGGAGGCCTAAAGACAACCAGACTAGAAGCTAGACTTTTGTGCCAAATAGCAAAAAGTTAGTGCATATCATTAAACAGAGCATGGCTGGCTTGGTGGAGCTAAGCAAAAGCCATCAACATGGCAGCAAGTGACATCCGCTTTGCATCCTTTATGTGAGTGAGTACATTAGGACTAGGAGACAGAGCAGAGCCACATGAGCAGTGGGAGGAAAGTCCCGCCAGCTGAACACAACCTTCATGAAATATCTGTCTGTCGGAATAGTCAAATTCATCAGAGTTGAGGCAGGACATCACTCAACTGAATATTGAAGGTTTAGTTTCCAAAACTGCTTTGCTTGGCAGCGGGACCTTGTCCGCACACGTGCATTTCACTACAACAGCAGTGATATTTATGGCTCTGGTTTTGTCTCCTGGGTTTGGAGGGGTTTTTGTGGGGTTTTTTGTTTGTTTTTAAAAGCCAGAACAAAAATTTGCATGTTTACTTGTCCTGTAGGGTGGGATTTTTGTCAGTCTAAGTCAAAGCTGTGCTTTGTCAACAACAAAACCAAAAACCACATTTGTTATGAAGCTCTCCCCTCTGCTTTCAGCAAAGCAGAAGGCATGTGGCTTTCAGATAACTTTCAGACACCTAAATACTGCTCAGTGAAAGTTTCATAGAAAAAGGTGGAAAAATTGGGTCGTTTTTGTCAGAAATGAGTAATTTGATGCCTGTCAAGCAGCTCTGCTGCATTGAAGAGTGGCTGTGTGGTAACACAAGGCTATGCCTGCAAAGCTGGTCATGCCTGAGCTATGGCTGGAGCTGCAGCATCTGCTCAGGCCCAAACAACACATGTGAGGGTTTTCTTTGGAGCTGAAAGATGAACCTTCAAGGCTATGACCAGCTCCTTCATTCCTTCTATCATCCCGAAGTCTAAAAGTACCACCTGTAGCTTTGTACACTTTCCTAGTCCCCTCTGAGAAATGCTACTCGTGGTCCAGCAACCCAACACTTGCCCTAGTCTTCCTGCTGGGCATCTCTTTCTGTTCAAGATTTAACAGCTAGTGTTGGGAAGCAGGAAAAAACTTGGCTAAACAGAAAGGATTTGCATGCAGAGCAGCTGCTTTCATGAAGGAGATGAGCATGTGCAAAGCACTGCCCTGTGAGTATGTTGCCTGCTCACTGCTCACAAATATTTAAATAGTAGTGATTTGTGAAAATCCTGCAAAGTGTGCCTTCAATCTTTCTTCAGCTGAAAAAAAAAGGGTTTGTTATTTTTCCACTTGGTTATTCTCTTGATTTAAGTGTGTTCAGCCATCTGTTGAGGGCACAAAAAGACAGAAGCAAGCAATTAAGCAGACCAACTGCACTCCACAAATAGCAAATAATTGAGATTAAGTGTTTAGAGACAGTTCATAGGCTAAAAGTCATTTTTCATAACTAGTGAGTGCTTGTGAAAAACATATGCACTTGTGAGAGAAATGGGTGGCTCACGAAAAATAGGCAAACCAGAAATAAGGTATCAAAACAGAAAAAGGATTTTTTGGGACTTTTTTCACCTTGCTGTGTTGATCTAAAAGTCTAATTAGACCTATAGACACTCTCAGATAGGCAGAAGAGAGGTCTGTACACTTATTCAATGAGTTGCCTCTCGCTTTGGAGTTGCTGTCCTTTCCCATTGCACACACCCCAGGGTTTTTCAAGACATCTTACTTCAAGCCAGGTAAAGTCAGGGGTAAAGTGAATTCACAGAGTGAATTCACAGCTCCTTTACAATCAAAGGCAGTTTTGCCTTTGTTCAGTATATTCTGAAGAAGAGTCTTCCCATTTAGGAAGCAATGTCCTCCAGAAACTTAGACTTAATGTACAAAATTTAGGGTAGGTTGAGTACTAAACCTTAAGTTTAGAAACAAGCAAAAAGGGCAGCAGATAGCCAATATTTCTGTGCCTTCCCAAAAGCCTCTTCCCCCCCTCATAGGGAGCAATACTATTGGAACTAACATAATCCACAACCTAGAAGAGACTTTTTAAGTGAAGTGGTTGAATTCAAAGGGTATCTAGGATTTTTTTTTTTTTTTAAAGAAATGCTTTTTGGTAAATTAAGCCGTCGTGTCATCCAGTTTTGCCAGAGTGGGTATCAAATATTATGGTTGTTGAAGTGGGCCTCTGCATAGCATCACCATTGTGAGCTTGTCCAGAATGTCCCAGTAATGCCGTCTGCCTCTTTTTCACCTCTTTCTTAGTAAATTTACCCATCCTTAGGTTCCTGGCAGCTGGTAATATCCTCCCTGTTCACTGTATGAAAGGGACATGGTAACAGTTTCTGGAAGACTAATGAACCAGTGCCATGTTGGGAGCTATCATATCCTGATTCAGTTGTCTTTATTTGTGATGTGTTCTCATACCACTTTGGGAGGTGCTGGTGGGAAAAAGACACTCTTCACTCATGCTGTTGCCAAATTCTCTAAGAGTGAACATCCCCCACCCTGGTTTGGGTGTAATCTGGTCCAGTAGTTCTTGTGCACTTACATGTAAGTTTATAGTATATCAGACGTTATCAACTGATGAGCAAAATGACTTATCAATGTTGTAGTGGTTGTACTTTGATAGGTATTCAAACTGGAAGATGAATTTACATTTTCTGAAGGGAAAGAGTATGCAGTAGATTAGTTTTCAAATGGGTTTTAGTACACGGAATGAAACTACTTACATCGGTGATTTTCTAAGGTTACATTTGTTTTTGCTGTATTTTTTTATCCTCTTCTAGATGCAATTCTTATTTGCTACGGATTCTGAGCGTTACATTAGAATAAGGAAGACTTGGAGGGCAATTTTAGAAAAGTAGATATCTATATCACTACTATAATCCTTCTGGCTCTTTGAAAATGGAAAGTAGAGTGTTTCAGAGAGCTGTTTATTGGAAAGATTAGTTTTATCATGAAATTATTACTTCAGCACATGGTTTAAGATTGGCCATTACCTTAGAAAGTTCACAGATGAAAACACAGGGAGGGTTGCCAATGCAAAAGACCTAATGACTGAAAGAGTCTTTTTCTTGTGTGCTTCATTTTTCCCCTACAGCTCTGTATTGGCTTCACCTGGGAGAAGTAAACAATCTGTTTAAAAAGCCAAGGGTGGGAAAAATAACTAAAGCTCTACTGTAAATTTTGCAAATTGACTGATTTTGTGGGGGAAAGCCATTTTACTTACTTACCTGTTAATAGTACTAGGTAAACGTTGCAAAAACCTGAAATATTTATGAACAAGTGGTTTTTAAAAATAACATTTTTGTTCTTTCTTCAGGAACAATCTGGCTGTAAGTGTTTACATGGGCGCCGGGAAAAGAGCTCCTAGTCCTTTTGAATGTGTGCGTATGTACAGCATGTGATGATACAACCGTCCCATTAAAAGGAAGGCTTTACATGCAAAAGGCAAAGACAATTCCTCTGAAGTTTGGTAATGCATTGACAGCCTTAACCTAGCTGCTTTATTAGAGCTAACCCCTTGGAGAAGACCTCATCAACGTCACCTAAAACCAGAAACCAGCTGCCAATTGAATGATCTAAATAGCAGAGGACCCTGTTTGTTTTCTTCAGCACCACTTCACCATCTGCCTAGTTTAGTTGTGGAAGGATGCCAGGACCAAACTGTCTTTCATTACGTAATGAAGACTCAGTTGCTGTTAATGAAGCTCTGAATTTATAGCCCTTCCACACATGGAAAACTCTGATGTCCGTAGTGATGGATATAGAACAAATATGTGGATGGATATGTACTCATGTCCATTCCTGATATGGAGACATATTTTGGAAGAAGACTTCTGCTGCTGTAGTCTCTCATTGTATTTTCTCATTTGCTTTTTTTCCATTTTAATTTGGTTTTGGCCAGTGTAGGAATTTTCTTGAGTAAAACTTAAATACCTCCATCAGGAATCAGTCCCCCCATGTTAAAAAAATGGAAGTTAAAGGAAAGCGGGTTTTGGAGTTCAGGGTCATATCGTGAATTTTCACATCAATATAGTATTTTCATGATGAGAGGAAGGGGTATTCTTGAAACTTCAGCAGAGAGGAGCAAAAGGAGAATGAGGTCAGCGTCCCTTTAAATGTCTCACACAGGTTGCATGAAAGTAAGAGTATCAGTCTCATGATGCCAAGGTTTTATTTATAAAAATAAATTCTTCCAGAAAATGTCCCAAACTGGTGTCATGTTGTTGAGTGCTAATGGCTACATTAGCAGTTAGCTGCAGTTGTACATATGTCTATCCATCTGCCTTATGACTTTGTATCTGAGGAATGTGCTGTGTGTTAGTTACTCTATGTAAAAGTCTGCTTTTAATGTGTGTAAAGAAAAGGATTGCAGGCAGTGGTGCTACACTGGGCTAAAAACACTCATTGCTGGCCAGATTAAGCCCCTTGCTGTAGGCTCCCTTCTCCCTGGGTACAAGGTATGAGAGTTAAGATCAGGCTATAAAATGGATTTAATGGAATTATGGACATGTCCTTTTTCAATTTTTTTCTCAGTCAATCCTACAATTTTAATTTATAACTAGAGCACCTTTTAAATTGGCAAAAGAACTCTTTGACTAGGTTGGTCTATTTGTCTTGCACAAGGCACTGGAGTATTCTCACTGGCGGGGGTCAAATGCTGCAAAATAGCATTTGCATATTCTCATTGCAGTTCAATTGCAGTTCGTTTTGCCTACACCTGGGGCTGCTTTTTACTTGCCACAGGTAAAAATTTCCCTTTTGGCAGGCAGCCAGTGTGAGATGATGCAGATTCAAATCTTAGTGGGACTTTGCACTGAGTCATTGCGTGAGGCTAGAATTTATAATAGAAGATATACTGTTGCAGTGGGAAGAATGAAGAGGGGTTACTGTCATGGGAACAGGTTGTTTACTCATTTCTTACTATTTCTCTGTTTAGGGAGCTTCAGTCTTCCAGTCGGTGAGAAGAGATACAGACATGTAAGACAGGTGCAACTTCGATGTAACACATTGTGAGTAGCAAATAACTGCTTTGAAAATGTCTCAAATTCTACATTGTGTGAAAAATCTTCCTTATAGCCATCTGACCAGCATACATGGAATTGAGCTTGCAAATATATTCTGATTTCCAATGATCAATGAGAGAAAGGAGATAAATTTACAGTTAATGTTAGTTTGCATTAATAATTCAAGTTTGTATATTCTGACTAGTGTTTGTTCTAGCAGCCCAAGAGGCTACAAACATGAGCCAGTATGCTGTATGTGGTGGTTTATTTCTGCAAAGTTTTTGCCTCTGATTCAACTTCAGTTCTGCAGTCCTCTTCAGGAGAATGTCTGAGCTGGAGCACAGATTTTAGCTATTGGACAGTCATTATTATCCAGGAAAAACTATGCTTTCTTCCAAAGATTTCCCCTCATGCTCCATGCTTTTTGGAAACATAAAGCTTCTGAGGACAGGGAAAATATCTTGCATTCACTCTTTCAGCAGTTTCTGTTTGGTTGTAAACTGATTTTGCAGTGGTGGAGAAGAGAAACAACTCTGTGGGAAAGCACTGTTGCCAGTGGTCATCTTGCCTGCATCCTTCATGGTCTGGTACGAGTCTTTGTCTTCATTTCCCTTAATGGGATGGAGTTCGCCCTCATCTCTTATTCCCAGCGTTGCCAGATGGCAAACTTCTTCAGTTGTTTACAAAACCTGCTTGTTGTCTGGTGGTATCTAGCTGGCTGGCTGGCTGGCTGATCCAGCTGTTTGTAAGCTTCTCTGCAAAGTGGACTTTATCTTACTTTAGGAAATAAAATGGATAAATTCTCCCTTTTTGCAGAAATACAGGTCACTAACCTGTCTTCATGGCAACCTCATGCAACTCCGTCCATCCAGGAAGATGTTTCCCTGTTGTTAATCATCTTTCATGTGGTGTGTGGTTTTCCTTTTGAAAAAACATAACCAAAAAAGCAAAAGCTTAACCAAAATGGTCTGCTTTTTTCCTCTTTTATTCTTATAATTGCTCCTCCCAATCTGTTGTATATCTCTGGTAAAAAAAAGGAAGACAATTTCATGTGATGGTATGGACTTTGCTAAATATAGTTTTAAATTTAGTATAGGTGCTAAATATAATGATGCCTTCCAGTGAAAGCCTGTGGATCTTTTGATGGGAACGGACATGACATTTCCTGACTCTGGCCACAATAAGATATCTGCTGCTTGTAACACTGCAGTCCTCTCCTCCATCAGATCAATTCAAAATCGATTATATGAATATAAGGCAAATCCAATGTCACAGGCAAGCTGCAGATAAAATGTGAAATGAGCATGTAGGATTGCCAGCTGTGGCACTTAAATATCACAAATATGTCCACCTCTCCACCCGCTCCTCCCCACAAGGAAATATTTGACTGGCATACTGTAAGAATAGATGCCCTCCTCCCAGTCCTAAATGGATTGTTTTTTCTTTTCATTTACCAGCAGTTTGAACTAGTTAAAGCTCTTCTAATTCCAGCCGTGATGCCTCATGCTGTCACTGATTTCTGTAAAGAAGCTGCTTTGGTTGGTCTGTGCTTCCCATGACTGACCTGCTCATAAAGCAAAGTCTCGATGGAAAGCAGAGGGAGATGGCCTGGGGCCACAGCTTTGTTAACTGGCAAAGACATGGTGCCCCCACGGATGACCAAAATGGTGAAATTTGTACAGATTGGTTTTGCATTTGGTTCAGAGGAGTCTGAACGAAGTTGTAACATTAACACATTCAGTAGTTGAATCTTAGAGGGTAAAAGCATGTGTTGTAAGGCTTGGGGCGTGACAGCCCTGCCTGAGTAGCCATGAGCCTGAAGCCCTAAAGTGTGTCCCCAGGTGAGTGCAGGCATCACTGATTGGTGCTCAGTGCAGCAGTGTGGTTTCAACGAACTGTGAAGCAAGGACTAAACTTGTGGGCCCTCCTTTCCAAGAAGGACTTTCCCAATTTCCAGTATGGTAACTATTTTTGGATGGATTTCTGCTCTTCTCGCCCATTTTCCAAGCAGCAGCTTTGAAAGCTGTCTCTCCTACTTTTCAGAGGACACTTTTAAAATCAGCAAGTTTCACACGGCACAGAACAGGAAGGAAAAACCACGAAAACCTCAGAAACTCTCCGAAACCAAGACAATTGTTTCCTGCTCAGCACTAATTAGGTTAAAGAATAATAATAGTAATAGTGGTAATTTCAAGTTAATTTCTGTGCTGACTCACGCATGTAAGTTGGAATCTATTTCCTACCAACACTTCTGGTAAGATTTCAGAACTTGCATCTTTAGAGAGAAAAACCATGTCCAAAATGAATTGATTTAAATGTTCAGATGTACAATTGTAACAGTCTTTCTGCATTATTTGCCCTTAATGAGAACAAACTGTCATTGGCACCGTTTCCAGGCAACTACCAAGGAATACTTAACCTTACATGGGGGTCTCACAAATCACACATTATACCAGGTAAAGGATATCTTTGCAATGAAACTAGCTCAAGAGAAACTGTTTATTTAATCTTATTTTTAATTAGCATTTTGCTTGATTTTATGGGTAATTATTTTTCCATCAAAGACTTGCTTTCCTTAACTAGTAGAATCAAGTAAAATGTATTTTTCACATTCTGGTTATAATAGTTAATAAGCCAAGAAGAACTCTCAGGTACAGTGGTTACTATGGGGTCATTTGGAAAGATTTTGACAGTTTGAGAGTGTTCCCTCGTAATGAAAATGGGAAGAGCCGGTAAGCAAAGTATGATGGGCAATTTTAGAGGCTTCCATAGAGACTGGAGCCTCATTATGCATCATGTGTACTGCAAATACCCATCTCTCTTAACAGACTACAGCCTGAATAAATAAGAGATTGACGGAGAAATGAGGGTACAGTAATGAGTGACACAACTTGCAACAGGCTATTCTCTTCCCGAGTCCCAAACAGCATCTCATGAACTGAGGGAGGTTTCAAAAGTTAATCCAGTCTGGCAGTGATTGAAATTACTTTCCACTTATTTAACAAAAAAACATATATGTGATAGTGAATGTTACTGTGCTTCATGTTTGGCAGCATCTTAAATCAATTTTTGTGTTTATATTACAATTTGATCATCAACATGTTTTCTATCCATGCTTCTAAATGGTGCTTGATGACTAAATTGGCAAATAACGTGAGCCTTTCTTTGGCAATTCACTAAAGTTTACATTTTCTCATCACAACACTGTTTGCTTTGAAAGCTCTTATTACTTGGTGTAAAGAGCTGATAAAGTGATAAAATAGCATGCAGTGAACAAACCCTCCCTGCTTTTTACAACCACAGTCTGAGGATGGCTCACCTGACTCTGCCCAGGGTGCTTTGAGCCTTGATGCAAAGCCACTGGGGTGTCAGGGGAGAGGTATACACTCCGGCTTTCACCAGTGGCAGTAGGTATCACTTCACTGGGCTAAGAAGGTGCCATTTCTCTTGGTGGGTACTTTAAAAGCAGGGCACACTGGAATGGGGAAGCTTTGTGGAGCGTGGCCACAGAAACCCCTTCTGATGCCAGTGGATTCCAAAGTTAAAAATTCAGTGAAATATCTTCCGTTCTTCATGATCAAAGTGAGCCTGAAAGTGCCCCTGAATTTTTGTGCTGGTAGTGGGAATGTGGATAGCTTTCTCATGCAAGGTGCCACCCTTTCTGTCTGCTGGGGATCATCTGGTCCCCAGAACCCTGGCTGAGGTCAGCCATCAAGCCATTGTAGCTTGGACTAACACCTATTTACATGAAATCACTGCTGGGCTTTTTGTCTCATTCACTGTCGTAAGGGCTGGCTACTCTGGAAAGGCAAGCAGGGTAACTGGTGGGATATTTGGTATTCCAAAGTGGAAATCACCAACTGCATGAGCAAAAGCTCCAGTATGTTTTCTTACCTAGTTCCCTCAGCCTCCAGGGGACATGGAGGAAAAGTGGATGAAGGTTCAAGAGCAGATATTCCTGTTGACAGTCATGGTTAAGTTATACTAATTGACATGTTTTTCTAGCAAGAGAAAATTTTCTGATGGCAACAAGTCCCCCAAAACCTGAAGCTAGAGCAGCCCTGCTCTCTTGATCTCTGCAGAGATGGGCTTTGCTGTCTTATCTATGCCAATACAGAGACGTGATGTCTTTTTCCTTCTAGCAGAAGAAATTCATGTAAGGCCTGCACAGTGTAGCCTAAAGTGAGAAAGAGATTTGTCATTCTTTTGACAATAATTCACATAGACTCCAAAACAAATGTACTTCTGAGCAGTGACTCCGTGAACAATAAAGCAAACACTCTCAACTACCTACCCAGCCCATCCATCTTTTTAAATCATGTCAGCAGACTTCAAATTCGTCACCAAGTTTTATTGTTTCATAGAGAAGGAAATAATTTGTGGTAAAATACACGAGCCATTGAACTTTGCAATTGTTTATTACTTGGTCTTGATTTCTTGCACATTGCCACTTCATCATTTACCTGTCATTTGTTTTGGATGACGTGGTTTATCCTCTCTTCATAGCTATCTAGATTGCATAGGTAAATTTGTAAGTTGAACTGCTTAGCCTTTCTGCTGGTAATAGCATCCACCTACTGTCTGTAAAACTTGCAATAGTGCTGTGTGTGCAATTTTGTTGTAGGCTAGGTGTGAATTCTTCATTCTATCAAGAAAATCACATTTATACAGCCTGGTGTGAAGCTTGCTGGCAAGGAGAAGAGTCAGGTTTTTGTTTGAACGGGAAGGCTGATGAACAGACTTTTTAGAAAGTGAGAAGGTACAAACCACATAGCAGATGGATACAAGGCGGTTGACATGGCAGGTAAGGTAGGCTTTGTGCCGTAAGCAACAATCTTATAGTATAGGAACTGCTTAGGTACAGGTCATTTCTGTGACATGAGAGAGAGAGAGGTGACTGCATCTGAGCTAAGTCTGCTGTTATTTCTCCCATGTTGTTATTGTTGTTATAAATGAGTGCCCTAATTAGAACCAAAGGAATTTATGGGCAGATTTGAATATGTGGTTACTATAGTTACCAGGTACTTTAGCTCAGTCAGGAAATGTCGCTAATATAATGATACCCCAAGGGTAAACACATGAGGTAAATGATGAACAAGCCCTGCTGCTCCAGGAGAAAATCTTTTTCTTCACACTTTGGTGGCTTGTTTGGCAAACTAACATCTACCACTACAATTCCTTTTCTGTCCTTCCCTTTCTTTCAACAGACTGGTTTTGGTTAGACTGTAAGGAGCTCTGAGGAAAAGAAAGTGCAAAATGAAGTAGCTTTTACAGCAAGGATAAAGATCCATCTACCTATCTTTCAAAACTCTCTACTAAAATCCCACCCGACTCCTCTGTACGTAGGCTAGCCAGCAAGGTGAACTATGTGTGTTTCCACAGGTTCAGAAATAGAAATTTTCTTGTGTTTCTTTTTTTTTTCCTCTCCTTACCCTAATTCGAGCAGTGACTCTCGATGTCCATCTCAACCTGTGGACCGGGAAGGAGGAGAATGAGCAGGGACCTTGTCGGCTCTCCCCTCGCATGCCTTGGCTGAGATGGGGGACATCTCAGTGCCTTGCTGATTCAGCGCAATTGCTAACATTAGCTGCCAGGTGTGGGAGGATTCAGTGAGAAAAATGGCATTTCAGAGGGACCAAGCCCCACAGATGTGGTTGGGTGGCCTCTTGCTTGGTGCTGCCTACAGGCAGGATCTACATAGGTAATTCCATTTGTTACAGGGAAAGGAAGAATTATGAAGTCAGATTAATTCCTGCTGCAATTTCTCTGAAGTCAACGAGGTGACACTACTGATTGCTTTGACTTAGATTTTTAAGTCCTGAGTAATTGCCTGGCCTTTTAGAAAAAATACAGGAGGAGACAGAAAATAAGAACAGCTGCTGCTAAGGGAGCTGATCCCCACCACCTTAAACAGTGCTGACCATGAGTTGCTCTCTGGTTTTGGAGGAGGCTTGCAAAGAGGAGAAAGAAGCCTGAAGCATCTATATTCTGCTCAACCAGAGATAAGCTACAATTATACTTAGCAGTATCCAGCATGTTGCCTCCTGCTACTTATTGATGGAGACTGCAAAATTATTACTCTGTGATTCCTTATGTGAGTGTAGGGCTGAACTTTGGTGGTGTATAGAAAAGCAGAGCCACAGCTGCAGCAATGAGAAGGTTAGTGTTAGCACTGTCACTGGCCATGCAAGCTCCAGCTTTTCTCTAAGGATCACTTCAGGCTGATGAACACTAAGATCCTTGAGCTTTCTAAAACCAGAGAGCATTGCCTATCTAGCTTAGTTTCAGATACCTCGTTGAGGTGATTTAATCAGACATCATAACCTCTGTCTCAAGTCTTAGAGAGAGACAGGAGCTCCAGAGAGCGGTTCATTTCCCCCGAGGTCTGCAGCTGGGCATCCCTGCCTCTCCCTTGGCAAAAGATGCAAAAAGGCTTTGAATGCAATTGCTTCAGCTAGGGTCTTAGTCACAGTCATTGCTGTCTTGATGAACTTAGCCATTCTGAATGGCTTAAATTACTTTGGATGATGGTTTTGCTTCATTAGCAAGAAGGTGACATACTGGCTCTGTCACAAGCCTTCCTGCTGGAGGAGTAGGTGTGCTGACGTGCAATGTTTGGGCTTCAAAATTAGTGTTGCTTTATAAAAGTGCAGCAAAGTGCACATGAAAAGGCATCTGATTAGGCAGTACTTCATTTCTACAAACACTTTCCTTTCAACCCAGAGCTTTTTGGAGTGCTGTGCCAGTGCCAAATGTTGTTGAATCAGGTTCTCAGTGGAAGTAGCCAGGCAGAAATCGCGCATGGATCTACGTCAGCACATGAGCTGCTGCTTTGCTACAGGCATCACTGTGGCTGCACAGGGCTCATCTGCTGTATCCTGCCTTTCTGTGCAGAGAAAAATACTGAGCTCACCCTCTCTGAAGACAGTTCTTCACTAAACATCCTGGGGTGTGAGTGGCAACCTCATAGTCTTTTATAGTTTAGCTGCTGTTCCTTGTCATTTGCTGTTTGCAGTGAGGCACAGGTTGTTCACTGCAGCTTGTGTTTCCTGCAGCTTGCCCAAATAGAAGAAATGGAGAATATCTAGTAAAAAGACTTTAAAAATGACTAGGAAAGGAGGGAGGGAGCAAACAGGTGAGGTGATGAGGATGAGGTTGCTTGTGAAACAAGAGATACCAGTGAAATTAAAAAGTCTCAAAGATGCCTGTTGTGGTAGTAGTATTACTTAGACCACTGGTCTGACCTAGTATAGCGTGTTTACCTCTCTAATTTTAGAAACTGAAGAAAGCTTAGTCTCCTGGGAGTTTGGGTTTGTCAGCGTGGCATTTCTGGGCTGGGCAATCATAGCTTGGATAGGACAGAGAGAGACAGTGACCATTAAATCAGATGTTTCCCTGGTCAGTGAAAGGGCTCCAAGCAGTAAGCAAAACAAAGACTTTTGTGCTTCATATGGATTTCAGGATTTGTCTTCTCTGGACCTGTTTTTTGTTTGATCTCTATATGGCTTAAGAAACAGCATGAGAATCCCATCCTACCCACTTCTCCGTCTGTCTCTTCTGTGTACCCCCTACCCTGTTGCTGTAGTAGTCAAGTGCTTCACAGCATATGCACATTTGAATTTTTGGTCAGGTTTAAAAATGTTCTGTTTTCCCCCCAAAGCCAGAGTAAAGGAAATTTGAGTCTAGTTGTTTACTTTGGGTTTCAATTTTTGCATATTTTCAAAGGTACACTGAATAGTTAATTTTACCAAAAAAAAAGTTATTTCAACCTGAAAAAAACCAAGAGCACTTCGTTTTGCAAAATCTTGATATTGGCTCCTTTGAACTTCTTAGGATCTTGAATCTGTATAAATTCAGCAGCACTGACGCAGGTATTTTGCGGGAGGGATAGTGAGGGAGGGAAATTCTTTAAAAATGTTCAAACGGATAAATCGTGCTTGGCCGCAGGAATCCTCAGCAATCTGTACCCTTGTGACAGCACCAGAGAAATCCCATCTTCCTCACCTCATTAAGACCAAGGGCAGCTGCTGTGTGCTGATTCTCTGAAAAAAATGTGAAACTTGGTGCTTCAGACCTCCCTTTCTTTGCAAAGCTGATTACGTAGATTTCCCCGCTCCATAAATTATTACTATGTTAAAGATACTCTAATCACAATGCTGTTTCTTTTTGCTGCAAGAATACAGCATGCAGCCTTTGCCTGGTGGTAGGTTTCTCCCTAATTGCCTAGGCTAGTTCCACTGTTTGAATTTTGGATTGGGCAGGTGGCATGAGCCAATTTTTTATGCTTTGGGGTTTTAGCAAGGCCCAGCTGCCAAACTGTGGGTGAGATATGAAAACACTCTTCTGTAGAGCTTAGCTATTTATCTTGGCCACATCTTTAATGCCAAAACAGTCCAGGAGCATCTAGCTCTGCTGTGGTCTATCAGCCTTGAAAGAGTGCTGTGGCTCAGACTGCAGACCCAACAGAAGCAATTTTTTCTGTACGGTTTCTTTACATTTTGCTCTTGCAGAATTTTTTGGAAGTGGAGTTTATGTGGCAGCCTGAACAGCAGTCTGTCTATTTTCCCTCTTTGGAAAACAAAATCCAAGAACCCTTCAGTCCTTCAGGACCTAGAAAACGGGTCTTTGCTCTGATAGCTGAACTGGTATTATAATACCATGGCCAAGGATTACTATTAGAAGTCAGTAAGGCAGATTTGCAGCCTGCCAAGTTTTCTGGGTTAGCATGGAGTACAGACTGACAAGCCTGATAACTAAGATTGGATAAGTACCTACCTCATTTTCACACCTCATGTTAGCACCAGGATAAACAAGCGTGATTTTGAAAAACAATAAAGCTAGCTGGGAAATGATCTCCCAGCTCTAAAAAACATTCAGGATGTCAACACTTTGTCACTTGATCTCAGCTGGAGCTAAGGACACTGCAAAGTCCTCCCTAGCATCTCCTAACATCTACTTTTTCTCCTGTGGTTTGGGCCACATGGATTCTTCAGCTGGAAGATGGAGTTGCTATGACTGGTATTTTCAAAATCAAGCCAGTTCATCCCATAGACATACTTAAAGATCAATGATTTTGGAAACCACTGTATGTCAGGGATCTTTTTTGGACACACAGAATGACCTGGATAGAGCCAAGAGTTGTGCAGGGCTCCTGCAGGTATGGTAAGGACCTTGTGCACCAAAGTATCAGCCGTTGAGAGGTTAAAGAGCGGCACCCTTCCTTGTCTTCCTTCTGAAAGGTACTTGAAGAAATGAGCTCAGGCACAATGAACTGTCTTTTTCTTCAGTCTCCCTCCTTTAATATGTAACTTTTGAATTCTTTTGCCACTTCTAACCAGATTTAACACAAGGGTACGCAGAAGTAATTAAGCTCCTATAAGAAAGGTGGTCAGATGTCAAGAGACTGAGATACAGTATTGCTCCCACCAAAAGGACACCAGTGACTGCAGTGAAACAACATTGTACAGCAGCATCCTGACAGTAAGAAAACTTATATCTTATTAGACATCAGCGAAGCCAGACAACAAGGTGGAACTATGCAGGAATGCAGATTTTCAGTGATGTTGCTTCTCATTGAATGACTCACTTTCAGAAGAAATAATTAAAAACAAGAAAAAAAATCTTAAATAAACTAATACTATATGTCACCTGTGACAATACAATAACTTTGAAGTAATACACTCAAGTGAACTATGAAACAAGACATTCACTTAAGGATGCATCATAGAATTTCTTCTGAAACAGACTTCTTTTGTTTCAAAAAGTTAAATGCTGTGTTATAAAGAACTTCAGAAGTTTGTGGGAACATCCTCAGCATGCATGTAATTCTGCTTAATTCCTGTTCCCAAAGAATACCCCCAGTATCAATACAGGCTGGAAGATGAAGGGATTGAAAGCAGCCCTGCTGAGAAGGACTGGGGGGTACTGGTGGATGAAAAGCTGCACGTGACCCAGAAATGTGCACTCACAGCCCAGAAAGCCAACCGTACCCTGGGCTGCATCAAAAGAAGCATGACCAGCAGGTCAAGGGAGGTGATTCTGCCCCTCTACTCGGCTCTGGTGAGACTCCACCTGGAGTACTGCATCCAGCTCTGGAGTCCGTAGTACAAGAAAGATATGGACCTGCTGGAGCAGGTCCAGAGGAGTGTCACAAAAATGATCAGAGGGATGGAACACCTCTCCTAGGAGGAAAGGCTGAGAGAGTTGGGGTTGTTCAGCCTGGAGAAGAGAAGGCCCCAGGGAGACTTTATTGCAGCCTTTCAGTACTTAAAGGGGACTTATAAGAAAGATGGGGACAAACTCTTTAGTAGGGTCTGATGCCATAGGACAAGGGATAATGGCTTTAAATTAAAAGAGGGTAGATTTAGACTAGATATAAGGAATAAATTTTTTACGATGAGGGTGGTGAGACACTGGAACAGGTTGCCCAGAGAGGTGGTAAATGCCCCATCCCTGGAAACGTTCAAGGTCAGGCTGGATGGGCCTCTGAGCAACCTGATCTTGTTGAAGATGTCACTGCTCATTGCAGGGGAGATTGGTCTAGATGATGTTTAAAGGTCCCTTCCAACCCAAACTATTCTATGACCCTGTGATAATAATGTGCTATTTGCCAGTGGAGCAAACTGGTACATTTAATGGATATAAAATGTACACCTAGCTGAAAGGTGTTAGAATTGAATTATTCATAATTTCCTTGATTTTTCTATTCCTTGAATGTTTAATATTTTTTTCTGATGATGATCCTATATACGTCATACAGACTGTCACGTATCTAAAGTGTAATTAGCAATTGCTAGTGGATCCATAGAAATTGTAATGAATACTGTGAGCTCAGTGGAATGATGCGTCTTATCCACGTACTTTTAAATTGATGTCATGCACAGTCCGATCCAAAATCTGGTCTCAACTTCCTCTTTCTGATCTATGTCACCCTCAAATGCAGCTGCATGACTTGTGAAATGGAGATTAAACATACCAAACTATTTCACTTTCTGTTTGTTACGATTACTGACTGCTTAGAGTCCTCTGTAAGCATTATCCAGTGTATCTAACTATATCAGGTTGTACAGTTATTCCTTGGAACTACAAACTAGCAAACTTTCCCCCTATGTGTGCAGATTGGATTAAAATACAGCAATATAGAGGCACCTAGATGAACATGAGAGCAGACAAAACAGCAGCTTCTCTTTAACATGTTACCCACCTTGTTTGGAAAGGGAGGAACTGTGAAAGGATTGGTAACTACCATCTGGTCGTATGAACTTTTCAGTTAGAGTTGTGTTTTGGAGTGGTTTTATATACATGTTGGAAGGGTAGGACACTATAGGATCGTGATCCTTAAAGAATGGGACATCTTTTCAAGGATTCAAGTTGGAGAAAGTAAATGGTGGATGGCATGTGAGGAAGTGAGCCCTGTCAGAACTCCCATCAGCTGTGGTCTACATCTGCGCTAGTAGATTAAACAGTAGCAGAGAGTGGTTTTTGGTTCTCAGGCCAGCTGGCAGGACTTGACCTTGTCTGTGCTGTTAAACTCCTTCAGCTGAGCTGTATGCCTACATGGAAACTGCCTGTTGGACATAGTTCTGGGGCTGTGCTAATGGCAGAATTTGGGAAATGCCTTGTTGGCACAGGCCGAAGCATGCTGGAGCTGATCTGCAGATGTAGTGTAGCCGACCGTCAAACTCCCGTGCCCAGAAGTGGGTTCTGGTACTGCGTTTTTGACTTGTGCAGTTCAGCCCACTTGTCTGCCTCTGGACACTTGTACTTACTCTACCAGTCTGTTATTTCAGAGTTCAGAATTATCATATATGCAGAAATTTGGTGTGGTGTGAGAAGCACTTAGCATTTGAAAGTACCTTAAACTGTTCCCTGACTTTCTGAACCTGACTTAGGCAAATCCTCAGTAGCCCTATTAATGACATGAGATGCCAATGGAGCTGGGAAGTTGGTTTGCAATAGTGACAACTTCTATTTTGCAAGTCGGACTTCTGTCACTGAGTTGTGACCCTTCGGACCTAGCAGCTCCTTTGCCCCTGGGAGAGTTTACAGAAACTTACAGGTAGTGTGGAAGAGTGTCATCAAGCAGACGGCTTCTGGTTGCCCCAGTCAAACACTTGTCTTTCAAGATGTGTCCTAGATTTTAACCTATTGAACAAGAACAGAGCAAATCAAATGGAAAACACATGGTTCACTGCTCTCAGTTTTGATAACATCAGGAAGGTCAATCAAAGATTAATGGGTGTAACCATTTTCTAAGCCTATCTATAATGCTTTAGCTTGGTTTCCAAAGGAAATGGGGCATATGTAGTAATCCTCTTCTGGTTTTTTCCTTCCCAGTAATTCTTACTCTGAACAAATCTGACAAGTATGTCAATTCTTACAAGTTCTGTCTAGCCAAGTATAGGAGAGGGTTTCTGTCAGTGTCTCAGTGAGGAAAGATGGTGTTTAAACTCAGCAAAAGACAAGCAGAGATTGCACAAGAAAGAGCACTTCTATCCACACCACAGCTGAAGGAAGAGCTTCATCCTGAGTTTTCTCCTTCATCAATGGAGATCTGTAAGTAGGGCTCAAAAACTGCCTTTCGGGTACTCTCCATCACACCTCCATCTTTTTTCCAGAGGAAACATTTTGCAAATGGAACAAAGTAAATAAAAGCTACTGGTGAAGGTGAGGGCTGGTGTTTGCAACTCTGCCTTGGTAAGTCAGAGCACTAGTTGCTTGAAAAGGAGGGTGGCATCGTCAGGCTTTGCTGTCTAGAGGTAGCACTGGTTGACACAGCAAGCTGCAAAGAGATCCAGCTGTGCCTGGTCCTGCAAAACACTGTGTTCAGAAAACTGCATGCTGCAGCTGTTCACAGTGGTAACAGATATGAACAAAGAGGTATGTTTTGCTGGGAATGGGAGATTTTAAGACACCATTTTATTACTGTGCCCTGTAATTTCTGTGACTCTTCGTGTTTGATTTAGAATAACAGCCTAAATGCAAGGCCAGGGTAACAGAGCTGCATGCAAAACCTCAGATAGGTTTCAGGAAAGAAGAAGGCAGTACTCAGACGTATGGCTTGTTTTCCATTTTTTTTCTAAATTTTCTCTTCTTTTGTTCCTTTCCATGTGTGTCTCGCTTTCTTGATGTCTCCCAGCCATCTCCCATTTCTCCATTTTTCTGTGAACTCCTTTGCAGCTCACTTTGTATTTTTTCTCGTCTCTCTTTCTCCCCATTACTTTGTTATTCCAGGTAAATCTCAATTATCTGTTTTGAGCCTTCTCCATTGAACTCTTTCCTGAGACTTTTCTTTTTTTCCCCTCTCTGTGTTTTGTAACCTTTGTCTCTGCTGATACCACCTGAACTCAAACACCGTGACTCAGGTGGACAGCAGACTTCCCTGGGAACTGAAGAGACCCTTCATTTGATGGGGATCGACTAAAGACCAAGCTCGAGCATCTATATTCTAACCGAAACAGTGTTGCATCTTTCCCTGACCATGGCCTGACTTTCCTGTATCCCTAAGGGGTGTGGAGAGTTGGGTGCCGTTAGAACCAGTTGTCTCTAATTGGAAATAACAGCTGAACTCTGCCAGAGCAGAGCTACGGCCTACCCAGTGCCATTTGACACCTGCATGTTGTATTTGTGGTACGGTGAGCTCAGGAATGGTAATGGCGCTCACTTCAAAGAGACACAATGGAAATGAGCACATGCTCTCAGCTATTTCATTTTGCTATTATTTTGGACCATTGGCCATGAATGAAGTTCAAGCCAAATTGAACACAAATCACCTAAAACTGCATGTAAAAGGTCTCGGATAAAATGAGCAGCAGAGCCGCTAGCGTCATGTAGCTTAAGTGAGCCATCACTGCGTATCTGTCCCTAAATGTCAATACTGTTCTTCCTGCCTCCGTGCTGCTTTACGTTTGAGAGCACATAGCCTTGGCAATGCTTGATTGCCACCGTATGCTCAAACGCTGGCTATATGGATTGCCTTCTTGTATGGGATTTTGTGAGCACGCCAAGTGACTGCTGAAGGTTAATAGGACTTGTAACAGTGGGGACTGATGTTTGTCCTGTCTCCAACAGCACGCAGGTAGTGATGGGAAGGCTCTTCTACCTTGTCCTTCAGGTAACCTTTCTCCTTCGCACAAGAGGAAAGCTCATTTCACTGGCTACTCATCAGCAATGCAGGAGGGCTCTGAAATTATAGGCATCAGCTACAGGAACTCCATTTCAACCAATTTCTGGATGTGAGGGGGAAAGGACAGTAAAAAGAAATGCAGGAATTTGTATGGGAAATGTTAGAGGACTAGATGCCTTCTGTTCCAGACCCTGGAGCTGTGTGGCTTTGTGTGCCTGTCAGCAATCAGGGGTGGGAAAGAGCCACTTCTCTCTAATTGTCCCTTTAATTTTCTTTAATTGAGAAAATGGCTCTTTTTGTGGACATTTCTCTCTGTTGGGCAGGTTAACACTACCAAAGGCTGCTTTGGGCATCTTGTGCAGCGCTTGAATGAATGGGAGGAGAAGTGCCTCTGGCTGCATGACATTTATTCCTTGCCTCCTCCTTGAGAGGGAGGTTAGTGTATCGCAGCATGATTAAGGGCAACAGAACCTTGCCCTAAATGAGAGAAAGCTTAGGAAGAAATTAAAATTAACTTCCTCATGCCACATATATTTGTTTTCTTTCTGCTGTCTTTCCCCCATCATGGAGCTGTAGCATTGTTGGCACGTACAATCTAATGGGTACGCCAGGGCCAGCTGGATGGATTTTAATGTCACAGAGGGAGTACTGAGTGAAGCACATAGGAAAAAAAAAGATAAAAGATCCTTAGATTTCATTGCACAAATAAATGTCAGAGTGAATCAGGTCTGGCATGACTGCAGCTCCCTGCTACCCAAAGTCAATCACACCAAAATGCCCATATAAGCAAGAAATACTGTACTGCTCAGGCGGAGGTGAAATATGGGATCTAGAACAAACCCTGTTGACCGCTAAAATGCCGCTTAAAACTTAAGAATAGGTTTAGTAGCACTTCAGTGGAGCCTGGGACTTTCCACCCAGCCTTTTAGCAAGGGTAAACTGTACCACAGGTTATCAAGCCTGGGTTGGAGGGGTAGGTCTGATGGTGTGCTCCGGGACCCCAGTTGAAGCTTCCCTCACCCCTTTTAAGTCCCGTGCATTGAACACAAGAGGTGTGTGTCTTACACTGTGCCATCACCATGTCTTAAACCTTTGTTTTTGTGCAGCACAGGTCCATATTTCCCAAGGTGAACCCCGGCATCCCCAGCTCTTGCAGCCGGCACCTCCAAGAACCAAGAGCAGGAGCACATCTCAAAGGCAAGGCAAATGTGACTTGGCACCTTAGTGTGATGCTAGCTGAGATGGAGGTAAGGGTACAGCCATAGAGGAATTTAGCAATGTGTAGGGAATTCAGATCGTATATATGGCTGCCTCCAGATGCGCTGCTTGCAGTGCTGCTGTGTGACAGCAGCTCAGGTCAGCTCCATTCAATAAAGATTTAGCTTGAACTTACTTGGCTCAGGAGACCAGCTATTGCTGTTTACTGGTTTTCACTGGAAATCCTGTAAGTAGGAAAAGGCTGGACTTGTTTTGCTTTTTCCCTTTTCCCCACTGCTTTCCACAGGCAGGCTCTTTTCTCAGTTGGAGCAAAACACTACACCTTTAAAGAAAAAAAAAGTCAGAAAAAAAGAACAAGACTTAGAAGTACAAGGAAGTCTTTCTTTGCAGAATAAATTGCCTTTAAGACCCACAAAAAGTATTTTTGAGCTTTTAGTTAAAATATTGCTTGTTACAGCACAATCTCTTGTGATTGCAGAGTCTTTCCAGAATCTGCAGTTGTTGGAGGGCAGGTATCTAGCAAACAGCACAAAGCAGCAAAATATTCATGAAATACTCTGGCAAGGGTACACTTGTGGCCAGGTCTAGATCCCAAAGATATTTTTTTCCTTCATTAATTCCTCCATTTCTGCAGGCATTACAAGGGGGCTTAGCACATCCACCTTGGTCTGGAAATAGTCTAATCTTTATTTGCCAAAATGATAGTTTAAAACTAGAAACTAGCCAAGAGGCATCATGTCAATTGAACAAATAATCATAACAATTTCTGTGTCTCCTGCAAGGTTTTTCTTATTTAAAAAATAATAATAAAAAAGCTGAAAGCAAGCACTGAATCTTTGTGTAACCCAGTGAGTGCACAGACAATAAAATTGCTTTATATGTGTCCCTCTCTTACCCTTATCTTTCTTCAAAGTATCAAAAGAGGAAGGCAATAAAAACAAATACTTTATAGCATGGTAGCCTCTGAACTGCACTGTTTTAAATGAGTAGCCATATAATCTAACACAATATGATGGTGCTGTTTCCTTCACTGATGCCAGGCTGAAATGTGAGTGCTGTGTCCTGTATGTAGCTTTTGAGCTGCTACTTGAAAATTTGGCTTAGTTAATGTGGTACAGATGTCTGGAGTTACTTGTATGGCGATGCCCTAAGGGTTTTTTTCAATTAAAATACTACAGTATAAAATCAAATCATTAACCATTTAGGATGGAAATCTCAGCTCCTAAATAGTTCATTAGTACAGAACCTTAATGTAGAACAGAACTGTATGAATACTGTGTTTTTTTGTTCACAGGCCAAAAAAAGAAAAAAAGGTAATTAAAACCTCTGGTTGTTCTCATTGAAAGAAAAGACAACCCTAGTGTGTTGAGAGAATTTTATTTGACCTAAATCACTGAAATTTTGAGTTTTAAACATAACAGTTTATCTTGAAATTTAATTTCTATTTGCAGCGATAAGAAACATTGAGTGAAAAACAACCTCCTGACTCTTGTCAAATATAGCTAAACAAACTGGGCACATTGGCTGTATGGGGCACCTGAGAGAGCCTGGCTCTTTTTAGGTAAAGCATGGTGTATCTCACAGGATATCCTTGCAAAAGTGCTTGTGATCATGTGGTCATACTTAAAAAGTCATTATTTTCTCAGTTTCTTAAACTGTACACTTATTCTTGTTGTTCTTTCCTTTGGAAGATAAATATCCATTAATAACTTGCACATGCTGTATAGGGACAGAGCAATAGCTTCCCGTGAGGTCACGAAATCCTTCATAAAAGAGTTTGCCTCCAAGCTGTCTGATGCGCTTTGCTGGGATTATTCTTTGCTGTCTGGGTGACTTTCTGTAGCGTCATTGCTGTTGAATCCCTGGGTACCTCAAACCTGGTGCTATAGGACATGACAGGTGAGGGGATATTTCACACTTTTCTGGAAGCTGTTTTGGTGTGAAAAGAAATGGACCAGATTTACCCATCTCCACTATTATGTGATCCTGTATATAGAGGAAGAGGCTGTTGATAGCACAGTTTAAGAGAAAAATATGTTCCTCAGTAGTGCAGCCTTTCAACATCAGGCAAGAGTAGAATTGAGGACATTTCCAGGGACTTGCTAACAACTTACCTTCGGGGAGAGACATGTTATGCCCACACTGCTGTTCCTGACCAGTGGAGAAACTTTCATGCTTGATGTTTTTATTTTTTTTTTTTTAAATTGGAATTTGGACAAAAAGTACTCTGGCATAAATGTCAACCTGGAAGGAGTTTTGGGAGTTGTCCCTTATGTTTCTTACATTTCCCACAGAATTTTTAGCAGAGATGTCAGCTGCTTCAGTGTCGAAAAGCAGAAAATCTGATCTTAGGTCTCTCTTTCTTTTCTGATAATGAAAGTCAGTGAGTTTTCACATGTCTTTGGTTTCATTGGGTGATTCTCAGTGCTCTGGGATGCAGGCTTCAAACCAGTAATCCTCTAGCAATAGAGAGGTTCAATTTGTCCCCCAGATGCAGCTCTAGTAATATCTTTTTTGCATTTGCTTTGGTGACAAGATGGCATCTTCGTGAAAAACAATCCGTAAACTTTCTAGCATGGTAGTGCCAAAAGGAATCAATTCATGGTTGGTACTTACGGACAAGTGTCAGTAGAGCAACCTGTGTTTAACTGAGACCAAATGAAAGGCAAATATTTTAAGCGATGGAGTTGTTCAGAGGGCTTAAATGAAGGTTTATTCTGACTCTCCAACATACCTTAATTTCCAGGCAGAGGAAACCTTTGCCCATCTTTAGACGTGTGCCAAGAGCAACTTAAGAAACTGGAAGGAAAGCCATCCTCAAAACTGCAGTTTTGTCATTCGTAGGTCCGTTCCACAAAGAGGAGCAGTAATCAGAAGGTGCTGCTGTTTTTTGATGGGATGGCTTGACTTATTCCTGCTGTTGCTATGTCCAATGCCGATCCATACCTGTTAGAGTCTTGCAAAGTTCTTCCAGCAGCACCAGAGCAGTCTGAATGGTTTTTAACGGAGATGTGATAGTGTAATAGCATCTTTGTTTTGCACGTGTCTGTGGAACAGATTGCTTCTGCAACCAGATAATTTCATTTACTTGCTTTCAGTCCATGTTCTGATCTCTTCAAAATGGGCACTATAATGCTGTCTCATTATGCACAGACTTTATGGGAGAGGTTCAGTAATCATTATGAAAAGGTCAGATGCTTCTGTGAAGGGCACCGATAAATGAGTCTATAAATAAATAGTCTGGAAGCCTTTAGGAGAGGCTAACAACTTATTTATCTTTTTTCCTGCTGGTTGCAGGGGATGTATAAAAGCACTAGCATACTGTTAATTAGTTTAATGCTCAAGTTTTGGTTTGGGGACACTGAGACACTGCTGGGTGTAACAATTGGCTTGATATGAGACCTGACCAGCGCTGAGCTCGTACCTATGCAGAGTATGGCTCCATGAGATCTGTGCTAAGCCTCACTGGGGACCATATTTCTTAATTTGGAAACGCATGTGTTTTATTGAGATGATGCTAGCTGCAAGATATATCCTCAGCAACAATGTGGCACTGTTTTTTTCCACTTGGCTTAGAGGAGAAGAGCAACTGTTAGAAATGCTTTGTATGGACTAGTCTGAGTGCTGTTGGTTGTTTGGGTAGTGTTCAACAGTGTCAGGTCTGGACTTGAAACACTCAGCTGTCTAGCAAGAAGCTGGTTTCATTCCACACTCTAGTGGTGTTTAAGGCAGGTAGTAAGAAACACCTCATTTGCTCTGAGGTTTTCCACTTTTTATGGGGGAAGGCACTCCTAATCTGCCTGTATACCAATGGGATGGTTACTTTCATTTACCGTCTGCCTGGGCAATGGGTTTTGGCTGCAATGGAAAGGGCTGTGGCGGAGCACAAAGGCAGTCCCCATTCTGAGGGATGGCAAGAGAGAGGGGGAAGTCTTGGGGCGACTAGGGGGATGCCTCTTTGAAAGGCTTCGATTTCTACAGACTGACAGTGCCTGAATTGATGATGTTGTATGTATGAATTCAGCAATGTGGGAGCTTTTCCATTGGGACATCCAGTAGAGCAGCATTATTCTGTGTAAGATACAGCAATATACTGGACTCCACACTTTGCTACAAAAACACAGGGCTGAGAAGAGCCGAAGTTTGGGCCCTAGCTAGCTGGCCAGTGCCCACTGCATGTTGCCTTTCAATGAGATAAAGGACTCCATTTTCAGAATGACTTGGTGGTTTGACCTCTTTCTTATTCCCTGGAGGTATCCCCTTCTTCTCTGTTTGTTTGTTTGTTGGTTGGTTGGTTGGTTGGTTGGTTGGTTGGTTTGTTTGTTTTCCCAAATCCTTTTCTCCCAAGGGACCTCTCCGTTTTACTTCATGCTAGCCTTCTGAGAAAAGTTCAGACATGTATGATGAGGTTGGACAAGCCAAAGAAGAACATCAACGGAGACTTTCTGGATAAATAGGTCACTGGTTTCATTAGAAGCTTACAGCAATCCTCTCCTCTCTGTCTCACATGGGTCTTTCTCCTGGGGCTTATTCTTAGTCCAGAGCAAGGAGGTGACTCCTCTTTGCAACTTTAATCACCACTGAGGAGTATTGGATCTTCCCTGAAAGGAAACCACATATTTTTGCAAGCAAAGAAAAAAAATTCCCTGATGACTACTGGAATAGACTTTCCTTTCAAGCAGAACAAAACGTTTTTGCCAACCTGAGGCTGTTTTGCTTTGGGAATCTCTAATAATGGGGTTTATAGTCATTGCCAGCTGAAATATTGTCAGTCCTCCAGGCTCCATTTGCAGGCATCAGTATATGTGGAAACAAGAGTTTTCCAGACCAAGACTCACACCATATAAAAGTATATGGAGCCAGGCTAGATGGGACATAGCATTAGCTGGACTTTCATTCACAGTGTGTTATAGTTGTAGGGATCGTTCATTCAAGCCCCAATTTTTGCTATTTTTCATTACTGCCCAGGAGCTCTCCTGGAAAATTTTCACCTAAAGAACAACTGAGATCTTTTATTATATACATATTATTTTTTCCCCCTAGTAAGCTAGTGAAATGAGAGCAGTTTCCTCAACATCTTTCCTGTGTGACCTTTTTTTCATGCAATACTGGCAAGACACTTAATCACTCTTTGTTTATGTTTCCCCCTTTTGAAACAGTCATTAAAGTGTTGCCTCGCTAGGCAAATGTGTGAAAAGGATGAATTCAGTTGTACACGTGAAGAGGTCAGATGCTGAATAAAGGAACACTGAACTTCAGCTTCAGCTCAGTGTCTCACTTACTGCCCAAGCTGTGGCCTGGCCATGGGAGATGCCAAGAAGCTCCTGTCAGCCAAGGTATTCCTAAATAAACAGTAATATTTTTTTGTCTCAGGTTAGGTGATGATCAACTTGGTGCTGGCTGACCGTTATTTTTCACATTTGCTAAAGGGGTAAAAGTGGGAATATTTGTTCTACAAGTGCCTGCTCTAGAAAAATATTTCATCTCTATTTATATTCTTTCTTTCTACAATGGATGCTGTTATTTTTACCTCATTATTCATAGACCTTTGGAGGATTAATTGAGCAATAATGGCAAACAGGTCAGATTTCTTATTTAAAGGTTCCAGATCAACAAGACAATGAATAAATAGGACAAACAGATTTAGCCAAAGCTTATAGTGTATTAACTTCATCTCATTTCTCATTAGTTTGGTATTGAGCTTGGCTTTTAGACTGCTGGAGTTGCACTATATACAAAAAAACTGCTCTCCAAAGCAAGTTAGTAGTTTCTGGGATTTATAAATATTGATAGCTGAATGTGGCTCCCGCTTTTGTCATGACATTTTGCCACTGGAAAAGAAGAAAGTTGCAGCAGCTGTGCAGCATCCCAAGTTCCCTTGTCACCAGCCTTTTTTCCTCCACTGTTCAGCCTTTCTTTTCAGCCCTCCTGAGGACAGAGACATCTTTTCTTTTTCGTGGGTTTGAACCCACTTGGGAAATAAACACTCTGGGTACATAAAGGCTAATAGCTAACTGTTAATTTTATACTAATCTTGTTAAAAACTCTGCCTCTTACACATGCCTTTATGCTGTGCCCTCAGGCATGGTCAGAGGTTGTGCTCTTCCATGGTCTTGGACCGAGGTGGCAAAGCTGTAATGCTTCAATTCTGTGAATTACCCGCTCAAGTCCTTTCTCAGGCCTGGAAATGAGGAATAAATATGTCATGTGTAAGAAGTGAAGCACACCTCTTTCTGTCTTTCTGCAAAGATCATCACGTTTAAGAAGACAAAGCAGACTACACTTGCATGTGTTTATGTCTTATTGAGATGGAAGTGACACTGTTCTTAAAAGCAGAGGTGCAGAGAGTAATTCAGGCTATTGATTTTTGACCCAAGTACTTTTGTTCCAAGGGAAAAGGTAATTCATCCTTACATTAAACTGTGGTTGCATTAGACATTGGAAATCTGTATAGCAAGGCAAAAAGAAATAGCTGCTCCAAAACTTCATGTAAGTCTGCATTCTCTCTGGAAAAATCCCTGTTGTAGGACAGAACTGGTGACATCTCATCAGTCTAAGCAGGAATTGTCCCAAAAGGAGATTCTTGTGTGCTTCTTCTTGCAAGCTTGCACCTTGGAGGATAGCGGCTGAACACTGGTCACTGTCTGACAACTGCGTGTGCAACAGCTTTTTCCTGTAATGAGCAAGTCAGGACATTCTGTATTTTTGTGTTTATATACCTCGCTCTGTCCCAACAGCTCTTGTACCATTGTCTCACGGTGCAAACTTGCTGTTATGACAAATGCTGTAATAACCATGGAGATCAGCTCTTTTAGGAAGGAGGTCCACTTGTACCCTGATAAATAAACAGAAGGGCTCTTTCATAGTGCTTGCAGAGGGAGAATAAAGAAGTCCTGTTTCTGCTTATTGTCTGTATTTATGAAAAAGGTTACAGAATCATAGACTTATAGAATCGTCTAGGTTAGAAGGGACCTTTAAGGTCATCGAGTCCAACCATTAACCTAACACTGCCAAAACCACCACTAAACCATGTCCCTCAGCACCACGTCTACCTGTATTTTAACTACCTCCAGGGACGGCGATTCCACCGCTTCCCTAGGCAGCCTGTTCCAATGCTTCATAAGCCTTTCGGTGAAGAAATTTTTTGTAATATCCATCCTAAGCCTCCCCTGGTGCAACTTGAGGCCGTTTCCTTCTGTCCTATCGCTTGTTACTTGGGAGAAGAAACCAACCCCCACCTTGCTACATCCTCCTTTCAGGTAGTTGTAGAGAGCAATAAGGTCTCCCCTGAGCGTCCTTTTCTCCAGGCTAAACAACCCCAGTTCCCTTCAGCTGCTTCTCATAAGACTTGTGCTCTAGACCCCTCACCAGCTTCTTTGCCCTTCTCTGGACATGCTCCAGCACCTCAATGTCTTTCCTGTAGTGAGGGGCCCAAAACTGAACACAGTATTCGAGGTGGGGCCTTACCAGTGCTGAGTACAGGGGGACAATCACTTCCCTAGTCCTGCTCGCCACACTATTCCTGATACAAGCCAGGGTGCTGTTGGCCGCCTTGGCCACCTGGGCACACTGCTGGCTCACATTCAGGTGGCTGTTGACCAACACCCCCAGGTCCTTGATGAAGTGGCATCTTGTCACACATTTGTATGCATGTATGTCTGTGTCTGTCCCCCCTTAATTACAATTATACCCACTGTCTGGATGCAACCCTGAAGTCTCATGGGTGCTCCTGTGAATTTTGTGAAAATAGGTGTCCAGATGGAAAAGAAGTACCCTGCTGAGGGAAAAGCTTCCAAATTCATGCTTTATTAGACTTTGGGGAAGCCACACAGTAGAGCCTGTTGGGTAATAGGATACATTAGTTCTGTTGAACTCAAAGACCTACCTGTTGGGTGTGTTTGGTTTTCAGACTGCCAACAAACCCCTCAAATCAATGAGTCAGGCAGTCTACTTGCAGTGCATGTTTTCCTGCTGATCGCAGGGCGAACCTATTTTCTGTTATCTCTAATTATTTTTGCATTCAGCATTTCTTGCTGGCTAAGGCAGGCACTGCTTTCTGCAGGGGAATTAGATTCCAGGTAGTTCCTGGGCTTTTCAAATCTGTTATAATCCACACTGAATATCTGCACTGGTGTCAGACACTGTTTGTATTGTTTTCTACCATACTTAATGGAGAAGGAGAGAGGGTGGCAACTGTTTAGCCTCCCCCAAAAAATTTAGACACTACTCCTTAGGGTAAGTAGAAGTCCATTTCCTCTTCCTGTGACGAGATCTCCATCTCTTTTTCCTAGGTTCAACTAGAACTTCAGAGTTCAGCTGAGAAAGCAGGAAAATGTGATTGTTTGGTTACATTGATTCTAGTAAATTGTTTTTATACATATTAGTATATGCACGTGTATTGCATATGCATTGCAATCTGTTGTGTACATGAGCCTCACTTAGATGGGCAACGGGCTTAGAACCTGTAGGTGGTTTTGGGTTTTGCGTACACTCAAAGTTTTTTCTCTCTTCCCTTTGAAGAAATTTTCATCTGTCAAACATGCTGGATGTTAGGTGCCAGCAGGAAGAGGTAGCCCAGTCTGATCTGCCTTGGGAAGTGTCTGTATTATTCCAGAAAAAAAAAAAAGTGTGTCCTGGTCTTACTGTACTAGAAGAAAATGCCGCTATGGAATTTCATATGTGATCCAGGCATCAGCAAATGTTTTCTGTCCACTAATGGCCCATGTTTTAATCTTAGCTTTAAATCAAAGAAGATGATCCCTTTCTACCACAACCCAAAGGGATCTGAAGGATGTGGAAATTGCCACTTAGAAAGCTGGAATTCTACAGGGAGCTACATGCCTGTTACATGTGAAGATACAATCCTGTTTTCCCCTGTGCATTTTCTTCACCAGCCCATTGTATCTGTTTTGGTCTTACTGATTCTCACTACAATGAAGTACATGCAACATTTTGTTTGATCCCAGCACGGCACTGTTCACAACCTTAGTCCAAGGAGGTTCATTGCTGAAGGCCTTCTTCACGAAGGTGAGAGGTACATGTACAAGGGTATCACGAGTGGTGGCCTTAAGATACCAGAACAGCCTGATGAATGACTACCAGCTGCCAACAGCATGCACAGGCAGGAGCCAGCAGGTATTAGCCACACATTTGGTTTGCAGTCCTAGCAGTAAAATTAGGATTTTAGTCATTGATTTTACTGAACTAAAGCAGAACTTTTTATTTATCACAGCTCTCTCCTAGCCACCAAGCCAGCATAGGAGATAAAAGGGATTTATATTGAAAGCTCAGCCAAATGCACTCCCATTCCCCCAGAATTTGATGGAATCATGTTTGGCAGTGTCCCCCTTGATAGCTTGGGCTACACACCTCAGGTGTGTTTTCTCCTTTTTTTTTCACAGAATGACAGAATTGCAGGGGTTGGAAGGGACCTCTGGAGATAGCTAGTCCAACCCCCCTGCCAGAGCAGGGTCACCCAAAGCAGGTTGCACAGCACAGCATCCAGGCAGGTTTTGAATGTCTTCAGAGTCGGAGACTCCACCACCTCTCTGGGCAGCCTGTTCCAGTGCTCTGCCATCCTCAAAGTCAAGAAGTTCCTCCTCGTGTTTAGATGGAACTTCCTATGTTCAAGTTTGTGCCCGTTACCTCTTGTACTATCACTGGGCACCACTGAAAAAAGACTGGTGCCATCCTCCCGGCACCTTCCCTTTAAGTATTTCTAAGCATTGATGAGATCCTCCCTCAGTCTTCTCTTTTCCAGACTCAAAAGACCCAAGTCCCTCAG
Organism: Burhinus bistriatus; assembly: GCA_013397275.1. Classification (NCBI taxonomy): domain Eukaryota; kingdom Metazoa; phylum Chordata; class Aves; order Charadriiformes; family Burhinidae; genus Burhinus; species Burhinus bistriatus. Next base: position 174,860 of record VYXH01008842.1, read on the forward strand.
CCTTTCCTCATAAGAAAGATGTTCCAGCCCCGTAATCATCTTTGTAGCCCTCTGCTGTACCTTCTCCAGCAGTTCCCTGTCCTTCTTGAACCGGAGAGCCCAGAACTGGACACAGCACTCCAGGTGCAGCCTCACCAGAGCAGAGTAGAGGGGGAGGATAACCTGCCTCGACCTGCTTGCCACACATCTCTTGATGCACCCCAGGGTGCCATTGGCCTTCTTGGCCACAAGGGCACATTGCTGGCTCANCAGCTCCCTCAGCACTCGCGGGTGCATCCCATCAGGACCCATGGACTTGTGGATATCCAGTTTACTTAACTGATCTCTAACTTGATCCTCCTCAACCAAGGGAAAGTTCTTCCTCCAGGCTTTCTCTGTTACCTGTGAAGTCTGGGACTGCTGAGGGCTGGCCTGAGCAGTAAAGACTGAAGCAAAGATGGCATTCAGTAATTCCACCTTCTCTGCATCATCTATCACCATGGCCCACATTTTTCTCTAGTTTTCCTTTTGCCTCTGATGTACTTGAAGAAACCCTTCCTGTTGACCTTGATATCCCTTGCCAGATTTAATTCCAAGGAGGCCTTGGCTTTCCTTGTTTTGTCCCTGCATACTCTGTAATCTTCCCAAGTGGTCAGTCCTTTCTTCCACTTACTGTAAACTTCCTTCTTCCACTTGAGCTTTTTCAGAAGCTCCCTGCTCAACCACGCAGGTCTGCTGCTTCCCTTGCCTTATTTCTTGCTCTTAGGGATGCACCAATCCTGAGCTTGGAGGAAGTGATACTTGAATATCAACCAGCTCTCTAGAGCCCCCCTACCCTCTAGAGTCCTAACCCATGGGATTTCTCCAAGCAGTTTCTTGAAGAGATCAAAGTTAGCCCTGCTGAAGTCCAAGGTTCAACCCTACTTGCTGTTTTATGCCTCCTTTTTGAAGGAGGCTCTTCTTCCCCAAAAGGGAGCTAGAGAAAAGGGTTTGGTCCTGAGCATGATGGGAAAATTTCAGGTTATGCATTCTCTTAATGAAGCTGCTATAAAGCATGGACTTCTAAAGAATGGCTAAACAGTCCTTGCTGGTTTCTTGTAAGAGCAGCAGTAAATGCAGCAATTAGTAGGGCAAAGTTTGCTTGCAAAACAAACTGGCAAGAGATGGTCCTTTCAAATCTGTAGCAGTACCTCCTTTAAGAAGCTGCATCAAGCTTCCACATCACAGAGCAGAACATGGCCCTTGTTCAATAGCTCATGATCCTCTGCATCTGTGCTTGAGGAGAGAGCACACATATCCTTTATTTTAGCCATTTAGTCAATAAAAAAGTAACAATCCTTTTAGCGAAATGAATCCTTTTGGCCGCTATATATTTCACATTAGGAAATTCCCTTATAGATGGATTATATCACCCTTATTGGTAAGATTTGTCTGTGATGCACTTTACATTCCTTCATGTTAAGCATTTTCCTTTGCTGTAGAGATCTTCTGTGATGTGGGGTGCAGGCTTCAAATCTGTGGCTGTTTTGCAATGGGGTGGTTCAATTCCTCCTCATGGAGGAAGGAATGCGAGGCTGAATGCTAATTCTCCAGCAGTTATCCTGGCACTAAAGTTTGGATAACCCAAGCAAAAGATAACCTTTTTCATAAATAGAGACAATGAGAGGAAACAGGACTTCTTTATTCTCCCCCTGCAACACTATGAACCTGCTATGTCTCTTGCAGACCATTGTCCTGCTAAGGAAAATGCCATAAAGGTGAATGTTTCAAGTTAATTTGATATGTTTTCCCCAAAAAACATCCATTAGTTTCTTTCTTTGCAAAAGTCTGTTAGTATTTCTCAATGCTGAAGGGGATGCTCCCCATTACTTCCCACTCTCCTCCACCGACTTGCTCCTGTTGTTCCTCATCTCCCCTACCTCCTTTTTTCCCTGTCCTCAGCTCTCTGTCACTAATTCCATCCCTCTGTTAATGGTTGCCCAGGCAGGAGACAGCACAATCTGAGGCTTGATATGAACTGCCCAGTGGCTGCTCAGCTCTTTGGCAGGACACGTGGCATGGGGGTTAGCTGAACCCTTCTATTTAGGCCCAGTTTTCACAGTTTGCTGCGATTCGTCTTTGAGCTTTCTACCCTCCCTTCCAACTCAGTTGAAACTAGGCGAGCAGCTCAATGCTGTTAGGAGGGGCCTTTCAGACAGCCACAGTGCAACCATGCAAATGCACGCCCTTAGAAAACCAGGCCCAGAAACATCCTGTTCCAGCTAGAGAGTAAGAATATGATAGGATGTTCTCCCCCCAGTGAAGTGTTTCAGGGTGATCTGTGAAAGCAGAATTGCGAATGCTGCCTCTATCTCTGCCCTGTCCAGTAGCTGTCCTAGGAGCAGCCTGGAACCTGAGATAATTTGGTAATTTCATTCTTATGACTTCAGCTCCCCTTAATGATCTTCAAAATTGATTTGCTTCATTTGCTTGGGTTTTAGGAGATTATGCTTAAGTAATGCTTTGCTGCATTTAATGTTTTGTTGTATTTTAATTTGCTGTGTAATGACTCTCTATATTAAATAATAGTAACAACATCTGAAATTATTAATCAACAAAAGATGACAGATAATGCATGTTAAGTTCTGTCTATATTTTGAATCGTTTATCTCCCAGGTAACATAAGAAAAACGTTAAATCATACTGAAACACATTCCTCAGCTGATGTAAATCAGCTAATGTACAGCAGCTGAATTTCTGGCCCATTATGTTTTTCCATGAAAGATGTCTTTGCCTTCAGAGTATTAATTATCCATGATTCTTTTACTGTTCTTGTTTTCTGCCTTTGCAGGTGCTGCTAATTCTCCCAATTTCTTCCAGAAATGGGAAAATTGATCTATATTAGGAAATGTGTTCTTCCTTTCTTCAGTAAGCTGCATTTTCATTTTTGGCATCCATATTTAAATCCTAATGCACATACACATATGAATGATGTTGGGTTTACTGCTGACAGTTTTAAATCCTACCGTGTGTCAGCTGCATAGACAGCTTAACCCCTTCTTGCTTTAGCAGAAGACCATAGATTTTTGCAAAAGAAGACCATGGCATACACTTTGTCGTACACAGCACGGAGGTTTCTGTCAACAAACCATCCCCATCTTCAAGTCCTAGCACCCAAAATCAGTTAAGTCAGATAATAAATGATGCACCAAGCCTGGTTTCTGGAGGGGGGTGAAGGGAAGGCTCAGAGCCCCCTATCCCACAGCCTGCTGGCACTGGCAGATGCACCCAAAGGGACGTGGTTGCAGAGGCTCCTTTCCCCCTCCCCCTCAGCAAAGCTCAGGGTGAAGCCCGCAGTATCTGAGCTGTGACATAACTTTTCCATGCCCCACTGCTGCATGTGGGGGCATTTTGGGCAGGAGTGGGTTGTATGCCAGGGCATGGAGCATCCCATGCTGCTCCAGAACAATTCATCACTGGTGGCCTGCATCCATCAGGCATGATTGGAGCCACAACCATGGGGGAGACCCTCTCTCTGTAAGCCTGTGGGTGCAATTCGCCACCCTGCAGCATTTTCCCCAGGAGCTGCAGGGTGCGCAGCCTGGACAGAACAGGGGAGAGGATTAATCCCCCTCTCTCTGCTAGATTTTAATTGGAAGGGAATCGGTCTTTGACTTAATTTCCTCTCTTGTCTCAGCTGAAGTCTAGTGGATCAAAAGAAATACTAATTGAAAGAGAATATTTTGGATGTGCTTGATTTTAAAGTTGAACATGAATAGTCTTTCATGCCTCTGACTTAATGCCTGTGCCATTTTTCTCACAAAAGTCTTGAAACAAGGAATATTTCCTTGTGTGACAAAAAGAATTTACTTTCCATCAAGAGAGAAAACCTGAATGATGCTGTCACAATATTAAAATGTAGCTACTAACTGCCTCATGTTATCAAACCTAACATTATCCTTTACATTAAAACACTGTATGTTTTATTTTATAATGAGAGGACAAAGAGTCAGTTACTACCAAGTATGAAGGTACTGTATGTGGACTGCCATTATATGGCAGGGTTTATTCACAAAGAAATTCAATTGACTGATTATTAGATTATTGGCTAATGCAATTTAATAGAAAAATCTTTCTTTTCCTTTTTCTTTCCTTTTCCTTTCATTCCTTGTTATTTTGAATTACAGGGCTAGGAAAGTATTTTTCAAGCAGTTAACTTGAGTTTCCTTTCCAACATCTCTTTATTTGTGAAGAAATGAATTCAATGGTTCTGTTTTCTTTTTAGTGCATGTGAAAATGAAGGATAGTTGTGCCTGCACTACAAGAAGGGTGATTTAGGTAAGTGTCTCTGAGGCAGCTTGAGATAATTTACTTTACACTTGCCCTGAAATTCTCTATTGCTTTGCTGCAAACCTTCCCAAGAGAAAAGATTTACTCTTGCTGAGCTGTTTCGGAGCAGAGAGTGGTTTTGCTGGTGTCCTATGTTACAGCTGAAGAAAAGAGGAGAGGAGAATGTTACACTGATGGAACTACATCAATGGGAAGGAAAAAAGTTTTAATTATTTTTTGTCCATATATTCAGCCTGGGGATGCTGGATGTCAGTTTTGTTATCTGTAAAATTCACATCAGACTCAGCCAAGAAATCTATAAGGATTTTTTTATTCCAGGTCTCCTTATTGCCAGTTTTCCAAGAATTTCTCATTTTCAAAGTGCGCACAAGAGGTTTTTCTGTGACCACTTGAGTGCAGATAGTAGAGCCTTACATGTTGGCTGACATATTGGTAGAATAAATGCGTAGCCCTCTGCTCAGCTCTAGCTTGGGAAGGCCCAAATGTATAGATGGAAAAAACCCCACCTATCTTCTCTGCCATTCAAACCAAACTGCCCTGAGTACTTACTCCAGATCTGCCCCATGGAATGTATGGGAAGGCAAAGCCCTGAACCAAAACAAAGGGAGAAGATGCAAGGGCAAATGCTATTTTTCCATTACCATGGCACTTACTTATAGATTGGGAGGAATAACTTGTGCCTGCTGTCTGAACAGAGCCATTCCTTTGCTCATGCAGAGACATTTCGCAGGCCAGCTGTGCTGTCTCTGAGTCGCTTGTTATCAACTCTTATAAGTCTGGGGGAAAGCAACAAAATCATGACAATGATAAATACTGCTTCTTTACACGCTTACACTATGCCAGCCCAGTTTGTGGTCCAAAAGCAGCACCGTGGTCTGGCTCCGAGTAAACAGAGCTATTAGAAATCACAGGAGGCCAACAGGTTGCAGGTTTGAGCTGACCAGTTGTTACAGAAAAACAACAGGTTCCTCCTCTTTTTTTTTTCTTTTTTTTTTTTTTTTTTTTTTTTTCCTGGGCACCTTTTATTGCTGAATCTTTCACACTCCAGAGAAGAGCACTGCTGTTGTCTGGTGGCTGAAAGTAAAATCACATAAAGGGGGAAGAGAAAGGATAATAAACCAAAGATGTCTCTTGTTCCCAGCTCGATAATAAATACAGCAAGCGATCCTGTAGGCGCACCAGGTAGTGCCCCTGGGCTGGCATAGTGCCTATCTGTGCCATCTGCTGAGTTTCAAACCTTCTTCTGCTTCCCATCCTGCAGAATCTCCTGCAGCCAGGCGCTGCTTTTCTGCTGAAATTGCTGCAGCATGCAGCCAGCCCAGGCTAGCAGTTTAATAGCATTTCCTACAAAAAAGGGGAAAGGGGGGTGCATTATGTCTTCATATTTTTGCAGTTATAATCTCTGTTATGGTATTTGTGAGTGTAATAGGACATTTCTCCAGCTATTTACAACAGGTTGGGGCAAGAGTTCTGCTTCCCATATGCCATCTCACTGGAAATGTGGATGTCTGGCTATTTTTCTTTGCTGAATGCAACTTTAGATGGAGACTAGTGAAGCAGCCACATTGGAATCATTGATGTGATTAGTGGGTTGAAGGAGAACAATAAATAAAGATATGTTATATATATTATGAGATGCAGGACTCAAAATGATGGGCTGTCATATAAAAGTGGGAATGAAATAGGAAATTGAGACCCAAAACAAGGCAGTAATAAAACACTCAGTATTTTATTCCATGTCAGATGGTTTCTTTTCTGTCTAAACTGGCATATTTCCTAAAACAATATTGTTTAAGGAAACAGCTGGTCCATCAGAACATTTTCCCTCTGCTGTGTATCATCTGCCCAGCATTTTGCTGTGATGAGAAAGGTAAAGAGCATGAGCAGAGAACAAGTGTTGAAGGAAAAAAAAATTCCTGCCCTAAACAACAATGCAGCAACTCCAAGTAAAGTCATTTCAGTATAAGAGAAATTGACTGATAAATCAAGTGTTGACATTTTCAGCAGGAGAAAATACATCCCAACTCTCATAATTTCTTTCAAGTTTTATGAGGCCAGATCATCAGTACTTCAAATTAGTAAGAATGTAAGAATAATGTCTGAGATTACTGTAAAACCATCTGATTTTCCACAGCACAAGAGTTTTCCAAGAAATTTTGTAAAGTTCATAAATAGCAGATCTAGAAGCCTTCCATGTGAACAGAATCATGTTGCTCTAGTCTTAAAAATTGCAGCTATAAGATCTGGTACAAGATACTTTGAAGTGCAGTGTGACTCCCCTTGGATCAGATGCTTTCAGGAAAAGCCTGTTTAGTGTTGGAGCATTAGGTTTTAGTTCGAATTCTGATGGTCTGTGTTAAAGAGGAGTTTGATTTAGGAGCCCTTCTATCTGAAAAGGTACTAAAACATTTGGAGCAGTGCCCTATTTCTCCACAGAAGAGTTTAATTTCCAGTCTCATAAGCCTGGATTCTTCTGAGAGCTCTCCGCTCTGGCATTTTACCTTTTTGGTTTTTTCTGCTTGCAAAGTTGGGAACCAACCAATCAAAATTAAAAGCAGGGTGAACCAAAGAGGTGTTTTGCCAGGAATAAGACAAGTTTCACATGATGGTGCATTTAGACTGTTTTTATTTTAACCTGAATGGGCTCACTGTACTTGAAAGCAGGTGCATTTGCAAGAACAGCATATACATTTATATCTGATGTTGGGTTTGAAGTATTAGGTAGGGTATAGGGTAAATAAATAGGGTGGTATTCAGAGAGGATGAGTACCAACTGGCACCCAGTGAGTTATTAACCTTTCCTTTCTCATTTTATCGTCTATGTTTCTTGCTAAATTTTTGTGCTCTCAAACGCAGATCCACTAGTTTAGCTGATTTTCTTCCACAGCAGCTCTGCCTGATCAAAACCAAGGTTTTCAAGACAGACTTGCCAAATTCACCAATGCTGATCTGAAAGTAAAATAGCCACTTGTTTTGAAGAGTGGAAATGCTGGAACCTGAGTATCTCACTCAGAACTGTTAGCTCTTTTCAAAACCTAGCATCTATACTGCCACCTTTGCTCAAAAGCCCTGAGACCTTTTGAAAAACACAACTCTAAATGTGCATGGTGAGCATTTAAAAATTAGGCTTTGGGTTCATTTTGGAAACACGGGTCTGCAGCTCATTTGCGTTTCCTGAACTGCTTGCTGACTTGGTGCAGATAGATGGGAAAAAACATCAGGTAGCCTTGCATTGACACACTTAATTGCATTTGACTAAAGCACACGTATTTGCTAAAAGCATGTCCTCCAAAAAAACATGCAGAGGTAATTTTAAAAATGTTGAAATGAATTGTTTTGAACATTTTTCTTTTGCTAAAATACAAGTGAATGCTTTTACATTTAAAAAACAGTCCTAGTACATGCTGGAAGTGTTCATATGGTAAAAGCTGCTCAGGTTTTCTCAGTTGTGCTGGACACATCACTGAGAGGTAGATGGTGTTGTGGAGAGTGTGCAGCCTGAGCCAGGTTGTGTGGGGGCACTTGGGCTGACCTATTCTGTCGTAGTTGAATTATAGCCTCAGAGCTGTGTGCGGAATAAATGTGGTTGAGAGGACTGCAGGGCTCCTTTTTCTGAATGTTAGAAATCCCTCTTGACAGACACAGGGAAGCTGGAATTTCTGTACAGCCCCTGTACTGATACAACAGCGTTTCTAACATTTAAACAACAGTTTAATTTTTCTGGGGAGAAAATGTCTCTAAAATTTCTTGGGAGAAAGCAAAGCAAACCTTCAAAAAACTGCAGATTGAAAGCTTGCTTTTATGTAAAATGGAAGCATGCTGTGAATCATTGGAGAAAACCTATATTTTCTTGACAATTATAACAATATTAGGTAGCAGTGAAGGTTTCCAAGGCAACCTGGCCACGGGTGCATTCATGTGGAGTGTGTGTGACTACCTGCTTTGTCAAGCCAATGGATGGATGTCAGAAGGTGGTGTGGTGGGGGGGTACATATAATTTCATCAGTCTACACTAGGAACACTATTTAAAAGCAGAGTTATTTTCTTCCGGAGTATGTCTGATTGCACCGAGCATGTTGCTGCTTTTGTTCCTAGCATAGGCAAGACAAATGTGCGGGAGCCAGGCTGAAGGCAGCTGGCTGGTGAGGTGTCCCACAGTTATAGGAGACCCTCTGGGCAAGTTAGTGTGGAGTCTGCTCATAGATTCTCTGTGAATGTCAATAAATGTGAAGCATTTTCCCCAAATAAGCTTCCTTTTTCCTTTTGTGCCTAAACTGACACCAGCCCATATTTCCCGAGGTGCTAAACCAAAGGAATCCTTCCAACTCCTCAGGTTTCTTGCCCTCAATTGCAATGCATGGTACCGTCTTGACTTTGCCTGTCCCTCCTTACTCCTCTCCGCTGCATCTCTGTTTGGTGTATGGGAGCTTTCCCAGCCTCTCCAGCTGTCCTGTGAAGCGCAGAGGTGCAACACACAGTGTGGTCTCCCATATGTTGTTCTTCAGGCCATCACTCTTGCTCCCTCTGAAGAGTCTCTAGATTTAAAAGTTGTGTGAAGACCCCCGCTGTCAGTCTCCAGGGAATTCATTGCCTTGTCTTTGACCTTTTAAAAACTTCCAAGAGTTGCAGATACAGTTGGTTTAGAAAAATATGTCAAGGCTGCAGAATAACTGATTCAGGTGTCAGGAAAATACAGAAACACCCCCTAGCCACCCAGGGGAACTGAGAAAGGAGTGTGGGTCACGTTCATCAGTCCTGACTCCTTTCCAGATCATGGGGGCAGGAGCGACACGGCCATGATGTAGAACAGCCCATCCCTCATTTTACCTGTTCAGGTAAGCTGAGTTTGCAGGTCTGTGCTGACAACACAGCAGTGCAGGTCACTGGGGGATGCAGACGTAGGCTGAGATCTGGCTGAGCGTTTCCACTGTTCTTCAATAGCAATCCCCTTTCTAAATTAGTTTTTCTTCAGAAAAAGGCAGGGAGGATTCCCAATTATCTTTCTGTAAACCAAAACTATTATAGGATTGAGCTCACTGAAACTTTGCAGCTTCTCCTGGGAATTAACCAGTCACAGGAGGCATTCAATGGAGCAGTTATTCAGGTATTAAAGAATGCCTGCGCGATCCCTTTCAGCTCTGGCGTGAGGGGTCCAACCACATCGAAACTCTGGTAACATGCATGGCCACATCCCTTGCCCTGCGCTGCTTTCAGAGTAGCCACAGCAGCTGCTGTGTGCAATGAATGTCAATCACATCCTGAGCATCCAGAAGTAAGCTTGAGTGAAAAATTAATATTCTGCAAATTTGTGTTTGAATTATTTTACCTAACTGCTGCTTTTTACTGTGGATTACAACATATCCTCTGCACATGCAGATGTACTCAGAGCTAGCTCACACTCAAGATCTCGCACTTTTGTGGTTACAGCTGTGGTTCAGATGTGCACTATGCCAGTGCCATGTCCCTCTCCGTGCACAGATGTGTACACTGCCATCCAGAGGTGCAACAGCAGCCTGTGCAGGTACACCCAAGCTAGCTCTCAGCCCGCTGCCGCAGTGCAAATAGCAATGAAACCACACTTGCAAAAAGGCTTTGCAGCTGGCAGCCTGGTACTCCCAGCAGACACATACCTGATGGCCATGCTGCTCTCACACCCAAAGCGGCCAAGCCATCACTGGTGCCATTAGGTGTGTGCACAGTACTCCAAGTGCAGTGCGGACATCAGGGAGTCTGCAAATGGGTTCCTCTTCCCAAAGCAGTTGTTCAAGCAACTGCCAAAGCCATTCAGGGAGGAAAAAGAGGGGAGGATGCAGGTCAGGAAACCACTGAACTGGCCAAGCCAGGAAATCTACTCATCTAGTTTCACCAAGATTTTCCACTGCATTGGCCGTCCTGAAGTTTTGGACATAAGCTTGTTTTTCTGCTCATGGGCAAAGGAAGAAGAGACTTGGAAAAAACCAGCCCAGATCTCAGAGCCTGCATGGAAGTGGGTAAACGTAGGTGGTTTGTGCTCAAGCTAGTGTAACCTGAAAGCTAGGCACCCAGCTCTGCTGCGGTGCAAGTGAGTTTCCAGACTGCCAGGATGTGCGCTGTGTGCACCGGTTGTGTTTGTTGCAAGGCAATTCTGCTTTGAGAGGTGAAGTTATCTGCTGGATTACAGTGACGGTGAGCTGCTCAGTCTGCTTAGGGCTTCTGAGGTGGTTTTCAGCACTAGAAATACAAGCACGGATATAGCTGAGACATTGATGGCAGGCATCTAAAGGTGGCAGTAGCTCTTAAGTGTTGAATGTTATTGAATATTTCGGTCCAAGTTATTCAGGCACTCTTGACTCTTAAGTCTTGCATTTAAGGCTCTCAGCCACCTTAAAGCTCTGCATTATTTGGTGTTTTGGGTTCCAGAAAAAGGTGTATCAGGCTGTCATCTCTGGAGGCGAAATCAAACACTGTATTGAATTGCCTTTCCTTTGTACAATATGGGGCACTTGACAGAGCTATAGAAATCCCATTTGAAAAATGATAGCTGTTGATTTTCTGCTTGCTGAGAATTATTAGTATTTTTCTATCCTGCAAAACCAGCCGTTAAATCAGCAAAATGCTTTGGCATTAGAGCCGTTTGGAATGTAAAAAATACTGCTGCTTCTTGTTGAGCTGCAAATGTTGAGTTGCAAAGTTAAGGGAAAATCTAAAAGGACAAATAATGATCTTAATTTGAAAGACATTTTACAAGTAAACATGCTGTGGCTGTAGCTACAAATCAGATAATTGCTGAACATTTTAAAACCCAGTAGTATAAAATTAAAAACAAGAAAATCAAATTTAAGTGCAAACAAATAACAGGAGAATTCTAGGCAGAAGCTTCAGAGTCTTTTTTTTTTTTTTTTTATGGACCATTTCTTTATCTCAGCAACCTCAAATATTGCACAGTGGTCTCTATTTAATCATCCAGGTTATAATATTTAAATGAGCAGGTACTTTAACATAAAATGGTTTACAGTCAGTTTTTGTATTACTGTATAAGAAATGTACCCATGAAACATAAAAAGGTCAACCACTTCAATGAAATAACTTTTAAAAATAATACAGTTTTACAGCCATACATAAATATATGTATTCTATTATGTCAAAGTATATGAAATAATATCGTTCAGTGTTAAGCCGCAACGATTTCAAAGAGGATATATTAGCTTTAAACTGGGATATATGCTCGTTGAAATACATTATTTCTGCTTTGGACTTTACATTTCCAAGTGAAAGGTTTTTCTTCTCCCTACTTCCCATCTTTGGCTATTCTTTTTCCCCACTTGTAATGATTTCCCTATCAAAGTACTAATATGTCTTGTCACCATGTATTTTAGTAATGTACAATTAGGGACTGGGGGCTGTGCTGGCCCCCCCACATGGTGTCCAACTCTGTGGCCCAGCTCTGCCATGCCAGGACAGCCCGCCTGCTCTGACCTGTGTTTCGGGAGGGTTCTGGCAGCTGGGTGGGGGAGCAAAGCTGAGGTGCAGCCATGATGCAGGTGGCAGAGAGGCTCTGGATATACCCCCAAGTGGCATGGAACTTTGGCTGGGAGGAAGATGCAAGGAGATAATGCTTATGGTGATGCATGTGGAAAATTGTTCGTCAGAACTTCCTGAGAAGGTAGAAGGAAAAGGAAAAGAGACCAGAAAATATAATTTGTACACACATCTGGTCCTCCTGTCTACCTGTGACAAAGTATGGCTCAGTCTAAGCTGGTCCTCAGAGAACTTCCAAATCCCTGGGTAGGTTTTGCAGCTTCTGATAAATCTATAGTAGCCCAGATATCTGTGCTGAGCTAGCTCATTCTGTACAGCCTCCCAGCATGTCCCACTTGACTGTGGGATCCCATGAATAGAGTCCCAAAGCATCTGCTGTTACACAGTTAACTAACATGTCTAGGCCATACCTGACCTAAATTTTATGCAAGTAATTAAAAGGGTAAGTTTATTTCTGAGGAGCAGCTGTTCACAGAGTACCAGGTAAATTAGGGAAACACTGGGACAGAAGACATATGTATGATGTTTTTAACAGAAATCTGATGTACATAATTGCCAGTGCCTGTTGTTATGAAGTGAAGGAGCGCGTGCATCAGGACTTTGCAGCAGTGGAAAGTACATTATAATCCATCCATTTCACACACTGTAACTGCAGTCTAGATAAGTAATTGGAGGGGAGAGTGGTATAACACGTGCGCCACCCTGCTTCCCCTTTGAGAAATACTGTTGGTCTCTTGCTGAGTAGCCCCTAAAGTCAATGGGTAACGTACAGGTTTGATATAATACTAACCCTCCTGTATGCAAGTCATTACGCTTTGCATGTACACTTTGCTTCTTTCTAGTATAGAAGGAAATCCAGTGCAGCAGTCCTTTTCTGAGTACCATCTGGGAGAAAAAGAAATCCGAAAAAGATACAGACACCCCTAGATTCATCCTGCTGTTTCCCAGATGCCTAGAGTTAGAAGTCTAGTTGGCACAGGAGGGCAAATGGTACTTCCAGCTGCCCACCTACAGCCTCATTTCCCTCTGGAGCTGCCTCTCTTTATTGACCATGAAGGCCCTCCCAGAATAAGTGCCATGAAGCTAGGCCAATATTTCTATCAAGTTTCAGGGGATATCTTGGTAATTCAGCACAGCTGTTATCCCTGGACACAGTCATGCAAGATATCCCTGTGTCTGTTCCAGCTTGTGTTAGTATGAACATCAGCTCCATACACAGTTCAAAGTAAGCCACATCTCTTCCATTCCCTCTTGCTGGTGTGCTGGGCCATACTTCTCTATGGAGGCATGCTGACTGGGGTGCTTAATATTTAATTAATTAATTAATATTTTTAAGGAAATAGTCCCTCAAATGATGGACACACTAAGGTGTGGAGGCTTCCACAGTAGGAATCATTTAGAACTGCAAGCATTGGCTTCCTGGAGAAAGGATTTTAAGCAAACACTTTATTTATACGTTGGATTTTGTTTGTTATGGGGCTGCTTATACTTTGAAGTTACAGATGTTCTTAACAGCGTTCAGTTTGGGTCAAAGTGATAAGTGACAGAGCTGAGAGAAGCTTTCATAGCAAACATCTTTCTGAAAAATGCTATAGGTCTGTTGACACCAGCATGTTTTGTGGGCACATCCTTTTAGTTGTTTTGATGCATTAAAATATCTGAAATTTTATCTGAGGTACTGAATTTCAACATTTTGTTAGCTGAAACATCTGAACTTTCAGTTTAAAACAACTCCTCATGTCAGTTCTTTTTATTCAATTGAGACACTTAAAAGCAAAACATTTTGTTTTATTTTTACTGTGAGGAAAGGGTTGGTTTAGTTTGGAGGAGAGAACAAATTGGATTACTTATTCTAAAGAGGGAGGATATCTCTCCAAATAAATAAAAGGCTGCTTCAGTGAGGAAGGCAATAAATCTGCTCTGCATGTTCATGGTGGATACAAGAAAAAGTAATGGGACTCCAATTGCAGAGAAAAAAAAATAATCAAGCTAAGCATTATGAAAACTTTCTACTGACAAGGCTATATCTCTCGGAGAAGACTGCCTGACTGGAGAGCTCCAACAAGATATCTCAGCCCTGTTCCTGAGGACAAGCACCCTCAGGATAACAGAAAGAACTTGTCCTGCCTGAGGCCTGGATGATCTCTGGGGTGTCTCCAAGCCTTGGGATTCTCTGATGTGGGCTGTTTTCTTAAAGATAAAACACTATTGATATGGAAATAGTCTGGTAAGAGATTGTAGGTGCAGCAAGCAGACTCTTGAGGAGAGTTGCCCTTAGTCAGTACTAGCTTTGGCAAGCTAGTGTCACCGTCCCCAGCTTTTGCATGTGCCTTGCCTGTGTGTGGTCTGGATGTGCACGGGCACAGATGGGGCTAGCAGAGGCAAAACATTTCTTTTAATCCTTCTAAGAAATTACGAATTAAGATGTGATTATAGAACTGTTAAAAAGGAATTACCACAGAGGAATTTCCAGATGGTCATGCAGAATAACTATTAAACAGTGAAAAGTGAGGTTGAGCTATTTATCCAAGTACGGTTCTCTTTTTGTTTCCAGTTGGTGAGTCCTGTCCTATCTTCCAGTCCATGTAATAATTTCTTTTTCAGTCCAGTTACAACTGCCTTTCTGCCTGATAGTTCATTTTCTTGTCCAGTGCTGGTAATATTCTTTTAAACCTAATTCCTCTGGAAAACAAAATGTATGGGATCAGTTTGTCCCCTGCTGCGGAAAATAACTTCAGGATTTTTTGTCTGATGTTAAGCCTATATGATAGTGGATAACAGATGCTTCGTTACTGTTCTGTGGAGCAGCATGCAATTCTGCATGACAGGATATCAGAAGAAATCACTGCTAATAACCTCCTAGGTTAATTACTATGCAGTAAGTGACCCTCTGCTTTGAATCAACACATTATGTTTAATCGGAGAACACAATATAGCTACTTCTTTAAAATGACTCTGTGGGGCTTATTATTTATGCGTGATGGGTGACACTTGTTTGAGAGCCGTCTAAGTGATTTAGATACAACAGTTTAACTATTTTGCAGGATAAATTATGGCATTATGTACACTGCAAATGTTTCTACACATTCCAGCCAATGCCTAGATTATTCCCTACTCCGTCTTCTCATCAAAGCTTGTAAATCCTTATTTGAGCCCTGCTTATAAATCACAGAGGTCACCATGAGATCCTGATGGAATTTATCATCTCACCAGAGGTTTCTGTATTTGATAGAGCTGCCAAATGCTGTGGTTTTTGTAGATGGTCCTCTGTGAGATGATCCCAGGGATGGAGGAAGATGTCAGTCAAATCAATGAGAAGATTCTTATTGTCGCTCCTTCAGCTCAGGCCCTTAGAAACTGTTCAGAAATCAAAAACCTTGAAGAGCATGAGATTTGTTGCTGCTGAGGATTGGACTGGATTGCAGTTTTACTAAGGGAAATTTCCCAAGGCGTTTTAGAGCAACTAGATCCATGTTCCTATTGACTTTTGCTGGAAATTAGATTTCGCTGCTTCTGACAAAACTTGCCTTTATGATCTAACTGGAGCAAGGCTGTTTTAGTCCTAAAAGGCACACTGCTAACACAGCATCAAGTTTTTCCCTAGGTTAAAATAACGTAGAGTAACAAAATAACATACTTAACAGCTGGGCTGAGCAGGTTCCTGTTCACAACTTCACTGACCGGTCACAAGTCAAGGGGGACTCAACTTGCTCACTGCTTCTTCACTATCCATGTTGTTTGTGTTCAGTCTTCTTTTTCATTAGGTCTTGCGCTTCCAAATCACAACATTGTTCACAACCAACTGGCTATTTAAGTATTCTTGCTGTGGAAGACTGTAAGGGAAGGAGGCTTTCATTCCTCTTTTAATCTCTTTCCTGATAAATTGTGCCTCTGCAATGCCCTGTCTTCCGTTTATTACTGTATCACTCACAGCTTCATTTTGTGTTGTCGCCCATCTCCGTGTTTGCAGTATTCCATCCACAGTAATCAAGGGTGTGACTAAATTTACATCACCTTATAATGAGGGGAGCAGGGTAAGAAGGAAGGGAGACAATGCTCTATGCACGCTGTTCATCTAAGCAAAATGAAGTCTGTGTACACAACACGCAGCTACTTCAGCTGTAGCAAAGCCCAAAGAAAATGCTGTTTTCTTACATTTGCAGTCAGCTAGGAACTATTACAACAACTTCCACTATCAGGGTCAAAATAAATCTCTGCTTCCAGATAGAGCAGGATAAGTTTTCTTTGCAGGTTCACAGCATAGCTCTCAATCTACATCTTATATATGAAATCTGTGGAAGGAAAGTGTATTAGCTGTTTCATCAAAATGCTGATGTTTGCTTTTGTAGTCTGTGAGGCTTTCCCTTGCTTCCTCATTGCTTTCAAGGCTGGTAGTGTGCTGACAGTGAATACTGATAAAAGTTTTTTTAAAATGAGGATTTAAAACAAAATATCCTTTGAACTTGTAACATCCACCTCTGTGAAAGAAGGCATGCAGCTCAAAATATGCATAGACACAGGAGTTGATAGCTCTGGCAATGAAATGCTCTCAATAGCCCTTCCCATGCAGAATGACTAACCTCCTAAAATCATACTTACCAGCTTATACAAATAAGCAGATAAGATTCAGTAAAATGCAGGATTTTTCTGATCAATTGCCATCATTTCCATGGAAATGACAAGTATTTTGCTACTCGGGCTATTTCAGTGTATCCTTTGTGTCTCTGCTATGTACTCTTCAAGTTGTACTTGTGTGAAGGATTTTACTGGCTGGAAATCGTGATTTCTTGTTTGAGGAGGCTTTCTGTAAAGAACGTCTGCTGATCCTGATCACATCTTGGCATAATACAGCTCTGTTATTAATTCTAGATCTTAGTCTTGCTTACACATTAGGCCAGGGTTAAGGATACATAACCATAAGGGATAATTTTGCATTATAATCTGATGGGAAAAAGGAAAAGATGGGAGGTTGGCATTCACTAGTAAATTAGGAATATCCATCCTTTGCAATGAAAGCTAACATTGCCTTTATGTATAGAAGTATATACAGTATATACTGTATTATCAGTGGTTTTCTTCTTGTACCCTGCATATTTCTTCATTCTTTCCCCTACCCCTCTATTTTTATGGAACAGTCCTGCTAGAATTTTACTAGTCATTCTTAATTACTCTAGAAATTGAGGCCTGAGACTGGTCATTTAAAATTGTGGAATAGTGTAGTGTGTTGTAAGCGCTGAGAACTTTATTTGGATGGATGCTTTCAAAGCAGACTTTCATCTGTAGTAAAAAGTTTGTAGCATGTTATGAGGCAGCAAAACATCATTATTTGTAATAAGCAAAAAAAAAAAAAAAGGAGCCACTGTTTTTGCCAGAACTCAAAACGAGTGAGGGAGATCGCACAAGAATTTTTTGTGCTTTAAAAAGCATGGAAGAAGTAATCAATGGTATGTGCTGGAAATAACAAGGACAGAGGATCAATTGGCCACGTGAACAGCCTGTCCTGTGTCCTTCCCTACCACAGTGAATGAAGACACCAGCCAGGAAAGCTGCATCCACACCATGGTCACAGCATAGAGGGTAGGATATTTGCTGGTGTTCCAGAGAGAGCTACAAGTTGGTGGGTTTTGCTGCTGAAATCAAGGCGTTTTGGTCTGTGGTCCAGCTTTTCTGTGCTGTCTGTTTGAAGTGTGTGTGTGTGGGTAGGTAGCGGGGGGGCGGGGGTGTCTGTGCATTCACACCAGTGTGTAAACATTGTTCTGTATAGGTTGGTGCCATACACGGCTGCTGCTGCAGCTGAATAGGCAAGAGCAGAAAAAGCAACTGGAGGGTTTCAGCGGCCCCTGGGCATTTCCCAGGTTCCCATTATTGCAGATCCTTCACAAGGAATTCACTCCTAATCATGCAAAATTCACCCTTGCTTTTATTTGTAAGAAATCTTAGCTTTTTTTGAGGCAGATATGGCTGGAAGGGTCCCAAAGGACATTGCAGATGGCACTATGGCTACAGAAATGCTGTTGTGCCCAGTGCCTCCTCAACCACTGACAGTGCTCTCCAGTTAGCTGAAATGATGACTATGCCTTTGCCCACCTCAGTGTCTGGTACTTCTGTAAGTTTCAGGACACAGCAAGCTACAAGGAAGAGGCAACCATTCCTCAGGGCCCACACAACTCACATCTACTCCAGTCCCATTTTAGACTGTACTGGTTAAAGCCTGAGGCTACGTTGCTAATCTGTGTCAGAGCTGACACCCAACCCTGTGTAGATGTATCCAAATTAGCTACCTGAGGGTCTCTGTGGTATTGCAGATTGCCTGCCATCTTTGTCAGGCTGCTTTAGCTGCTAATATACTGTAGGACTTTGGTGTTCACTTTCCAGTTTAGAACAGTTTTGTGACTGCTCGGACTCTCCCAGGACTGGACTTGATACGTGTAACCTTCTTGGGAAGGAACAGATCCGGTTCACCTCAGGTAGCTGAGCTCCTTGTTACACAATGTCTCTAAATTCAGCTTTACAGGGGTGGGAATGACCAGAAAATTAATACTAAATGAAACAAGGAAGAGAGAAAAGACAACACCATTTTTGATGCACGGATGGGTCTTCAGAAGAATGACCTATAGAGAAACTGTGCAGTGAAAGGAGTATTTGACAATGGCTAAAACTCACTGAGCAGTCAAATCCAATGAAGACATGCATTAGAAATCAGCTGTGCTACATGAGAGAGAGGTACAGAAAATTAGCGATGCATTCCTCATTGTAATAAATATTAACAGAATAGGCAGAAGAGGATGCTGCACAAGGACCAATCTTCTGTTGCTTTTGTCTTTTAATGAGAGCATAGCAGCTACCTTTTGTCATGAGTAAAACGTGCTTTCTTTGAACGTAAGTGCTGGTAGTTGCATAATATGAAACTTACTGATGCATATAATGGTAGCAGTGGGCCGTCTGAGCACAATGTACGCTTTAAAATTAATCTCTGCACAGATCAGCAAGCATATGCAGGCTCTCCCATGTTGACAAGAGCAATGTACTTCTTTAGGAGAAGCCAAACTTTCAAAGCCTGGCAGCTGGGGTTTGCAAGCTTGTCATTCCGTTATTAACTCTGTAGGCCTTAGGGAAGGGGTAATGGATGAGACAATCCCATGGGGTCCCTTCCAGACCTACTTTGTTTGGTTTCATGGTTCCTAACCAAGCAAGCGATAAGCAAAAATGTTCTCTGAAATGAGCAGAGGGAAAGGGATGTGTATTAATTATGCAAGATGCTCCATCCAGTTCAAAGCAATGTAGCTGGCGCCGGTCAGAGTTCAGAAAGGAGCCACAAGGGTGGTGTTTGCTCGGGACTCCTGCGATCCCCGGTGTTGCTGGATGTACTTTGAGGATGAACCACGAGACTGTAAAGGATGGGTTTTGAGGGACTGAGCTTGGGCAGGAGAAGACTGCTAGGGAAAGTGTTTCCCAAGAGACTGGAGACCAAAACGAACAGACCAGCTGATCAAAATCTTATTTCTTTTCAGCAAGAAGAAGTGGCATTTTACAGTGATACCAGAATCACTCAACCCATACTGTAAATACTGGGGATTTGAATCACAATGGCAGAAACTTGCTGGATTTCTCTGTTGCTGACTTGTGTGTTGTGATCCTTTAGAAAGTGCGAGGCTGGAGGGAGAGGTCGAGCTCCCACTCAAAGCAAGGCCAGTGCTGCATCCAGGCAGGTTTGCTCAGGGCTTTGTCCAGTCGGGATTTGAAAACCTCTTATGTCTGAGATCCCTCAGCCCCTCTGAGCCCTTGTTCCCATGCTTGGTTGTCCTCACAGTGAGTGCAATTCAATCCTAAAAGGAGAGAAAATGTAAAAGGCTAGCCCTGATTTGGGCAGATCCATTATCTGCTCTCAGGACTGGAGTTACCAGAGGTTTGCCAAGCCCAGCAGGGTGAGACCATAGCTGTAGCTCAGCTCTTTACAGACCTTTCGGTGCTCTGTTGTTACCTTCACTCACCCCTTGCAGTTTGTCTTGAGGAGACTTTTCTTGCATATTCAGTAATATCTCCACTTCCTTTTGGAAGGAGAAGGAAGGGCACCTTTCTTTTGAATAAAATCTGTCCCAGTTTTTTTGCAATGCTTTGACTAGAGGGAAGCGACAACAAAGCACTTCATGGAATCATAGAATCATTTAGGTTGGAAAAGACCTTTAAGATCATCTAGTCCAACCATTGACCCTACTGTACCAGGTCTGCCACTAAGCCATGTCTCTAAGCACCACATCTACACGACTTTTAAACACATCTAGGGATGGTAACTCCACCACATCCCTGGGCAGCCTGTNTGGCGCTGGGCCTTGTTAAACCTCATGCAGTTGGCTTCAGCCCATCGATCCGGTCTGTCCAGATCTCTCTGCAGAGCCTTCCTACCCTCAAGCGGATCAACACTCCCACTTATTTGGTGTCATCTGCAAACTTACTGAGGGTGCACTCAATCCCCTTGTCCAGATCATCAATAAAGATATTAAACAAGGCTGGCCCCAAAACTGAGCCCTAAGGAACACTGCTTGAGACCTGCTGCCAGCTGGATTTAACGCCATTCACCACAACTCTGGACTCGGCCATCCAGCCAGTTTTTAATCCATCGAAGTCTAAGCCATGGGCTGCCAGCTTCTCTAGCAGAATGCTGTGGGATCTAGCAGAATGCTGTGGGAATTTGTGTGTTCCTCCCTTTGCCTTCTTCCAACAAATCAAGCAAGCCCTCAGTTCATATTTTAAATGGAACCCAGATGATTTGTAGGCGTTTTGGTAGGCATTGTATAATATTTGTAGGTTTATGAGCCCAGGTCAGAATTTTTCTTGTGTCTAAAAGAATTAGATATCCTTCCCCCATCAGCTTTCAGGGGGTTTTAGGCATACAGGGAAAAGACCCTGACTGATTTAGGTACCTACTGAAAGTCAGTCAGGCAGAGGAACGTATTGTGCTTTTAAAAATGTAACTTTCTTCAATGTGTTAAAAATCCCAGCTGGGATAGCTGTAGTGATAAGGCATTAAGTTGAACTGTGCCTTTTTGTAAGATGGGATAGTTTTTCTCTGTGTTCTGGCAGATTTACAATCCAGAAAACAAGTCATTAAAAGATTCATTTATAAGGATAAACAGAGTTGACAAATAAAGCTGGCTTTTGAAACGAGGCTGAAAAAGTGTTTTTTCTCAAGAGGTGATGATAGGTTTCAAAGCTGAGTCCGTGCTACCAAATGTCTACACCATAATTCTTCCTCCAATTAGCCAGTTTTAAGGCACTGCCATCTTCTGCTTGTCACATTATAGGCGTTATCCAAATGAGATGCAAAGGGAAGAATAAGCTGATACCGCTGTCATTACCTGAAAGAAAAACCTCCAACCTGTCCAGTACCACTGAGCAGAATTCTATTATGTAAATCTACTTCCATATTTTGGGAACAAATGATAGGCAGGACATAAAATGGAAAAATAAATTATACTCACACGAGTAAAAGATCAGTCAGGCAATGTACTGAGATATCATTAGGGCTGATGAATCACTATTATCATTACAAAAATAACATATAATGCTTCAAATCCAGCATCGTGGTTGACTTCTTTGCTGATGAATATTTATGCAGTTTCTTTTTGTTTCTTTGTGTGTCTAACAGATGCCAAGCTAAGTTCAATAGATAAATTGCATCTCTGTGAACTGTCACAGCCTTGTCCTTGTTTTTTCTAGCAAACTGAAGTTAAATAGCAAAATGGAATAAATAAGCAGAGGTCAGAACCCCTATCTCCCTACAAGATTCAATCAACTGATAAATAATCTGTGGAAGGATTCAGTTCAGATCAAAGGAGGAATGAAAGTTAAATCTTCTTTATTTGAAATGAACAGTTTGCTTGTCTGTACTCTGAGGATCATAAATTATTTAACCAATGTGTATATCATAATCTAATTAGTCACTTATCTCTACTAAATTTCTCAATATTCCCTATGCCTGTGCTCCTTACCTGCAGTTCAGGATGGGAGAATTATTATAAATGTATGAGTTTTATTAGCAAATAAGGCTTTTAACCAACTAAAAAATTACAAGGAGGAAAATAAAGATGGTTAGATAATGGTAGTTGTGGGCACAAAAGCTGAGGTCAACATCATTTACTACCTTTTTCAAGTGGTAATAAATCAGTTAAATTAATTCAGTGTCTTAGCATAATCTTGTTCCAAAACAAACTTTTATCTTAGCACGGTAGTATTTATGGCAGGTGATTTCTTTTATTTTTTTAATTTTTTTTTTTGGTGTCAGGGACCTCCAAATGTACCGTCCTATTGATTTGCTTTGCAAGCTTTCTGTAGAAGGGAGAATTGATACTGCCCTGTCACCCAAACAACTCTGAAGTAGAATTTATAGATTTAGGGAAATGGCTTAATTGCTGGAATGATGCTTGCAGCTGAGCCTGGCCACTTAAACTTGCGCGACTACTGTACATTATCTAAGTATCAGGCATAAATTATATAACAGTATATAAAAGCAACTGGAAAATAATATAACTGTTTCTGGAATGTCACCACTCTTGTGAGGTCTTACACTGCGTTTAACTGATGCTCACACAGGGATATAATCTCTGCAGTCTCTCCCTCATTCTGCCTACAAAAGCCTTGAGTCTCTTGACATCTTTGAAGATACACAAAGCTTCCCATAACTAACTTAGGCTGTATGAAAGCAGAGTTTGCCATTTAAAAGCCATGCCAGCCAGAGTTAGTTTAGGGATTTTCTCCTGCCCTGGTACTATCCATTTCTTCCTGTCTTCATGTGGAAAGCCTCTGCTTGCAAAGTCAGTACATGGGATTTGGTAGTGATTCAAAGGGCTAAACAGGTATATGCCTTCTGAGAAGCATTTAGCTTGGCATTGTTTGGCTAATTGATACATTTGTAAAGATCATGTGTCTACTTTGATAAGTAGAAACTCACACAAAAGTTGATTCTCCCTTGTCAGCTCTACTGTTCCAGTGCCTGTTTTTTCAACGTAGGCAGTGCATGTTTTTTCAACATCGGGAGTGCCCATCAGTACAATTCCCACTAGTCATTGTGGTTACTTATGGCCCAACCTCTTCTCAGAGGTCTTGTAGTCCCTCTGCTCCAACTTCTTCAGAAAGTGAACTTGCTGATATTTAGCATGACAAGACTGCAACCAAGCAGTGAGTGAGGGTTTTTTTTGTCTGATAATGCAACATCAAATATACCATCCAGATGACTGAGCAATACAAGACATCATATACATCTTCTGTTGAGCTTTGTTCCTCTTTCTGACAAGGCCATTGTGGATCAGGCAGGAGTGCCTCTTGTTTCAGGCCAAGATTTGAAATGTTTAGCTAGAATTGATTGTTGTGTAGCTTCCTACAATCCTGTAGCAAGACAGCATAGCTGCTTTACATCTTTTCAGCAGCTTTGCCCAGGAAATTTTAATATCTTCACAGAAATCATCACCTGCCGTACCCACCTATACAGAAGGTACTGAGCCTTGCACTGAACACCTGCTTGGCCACTGCCGGGATGTTTTCCAGTGATGCCTTTGCTAAGGGATCCAGCAATGTGTAACCCCACACCATTTGCTAGCACTTCCGACTCCTGAAGAAAGCATTAGGTCTGGAATTGGAGGAGTGTTTTTTGTGGGGAACTCTTTTCATGCACCTGCATGGTTCTGTCTTTAGCCGGTAGCTCTTCAAGTGGCAATATAAAGTCATTTGATTCACTTGCTTGGCCAGTTTCTAATTGGATATAATGAAGCAATGAGAAATAGCTGTATACACCCCCTCTACCACTGCTTGATTATTTCTTACATCTCTGTGATAAGATCAGCAGGACCATTTCATATATGCGGGGCTCTCTATGCAGCTGGCAGTCCCACCCAGATAATCCCACTCACTGCTGTTTCGGTGCCGTTACATTTTTGTTCACTCCTCCTTAGATTTACGCATCACATTAGCCTCTGCAAGTACTTCACAAGCGTATTGGCTTCTTAACGCAAAACAAATACATGGTCTGTCAGCATGTATTACACGTTTATACCTTTTGCTAAAAATCAGCTGTGCGTTAAATGGATGGCATTTCTGTTTAAAACAGCAAGCATGATCTGAACTGTCTGAGATATACTGCGACCAGGTTGCCTAGGCAACAAAATTCCTCAAATTGGAGGGGGCTGTAACAGAAGATGTTTAGAAAGCTTTAATTTTGGGGCATTGTTTCTAAAAATCTTAATTGGCTTCTTTCAAATGTATTTTATGTAGTGATAATACTATGTTTCAAGTATCAACTAGTACAGCTTCATCTACTGTATCTCTGCTACAAATTATAGCTATAAAGCATATAAAATAGAGACAAAGGTTAAAGGGTAACTTACTTCACAGTTTGGTAAATGTTTAGATGATTGAGCCTTGCTTGTTAGCTATTATAATTACTGAATATTTTTTTATTTTCTTCATACATACAAAGCATCAAAAAGTACCTTCTTCAAGTTTACTGCTGTTGGGCTATCAGATACCAAAATTCTTGACCTTGTTTTTATTAAGTTCTATATTTTCTGTAATTGTTGTTGTAAGGCTCCCTGCAGCACGCTTGCTCTCTCCACATAATTCATCGCCATGCAGAGTAGCTCTCTCTAATCCTGGGAGTGGTGTTGAACCCATTATCAAGGTATTGTAGACAGTTTTGTCTTGCCTCACTCTGCTTTTTGGATAAGCAGGGTGGGCCTTTTCCTCTCAGTAGAGCATGACTGCGGCCTCCCTTAATAATCCCTGCCCCTCAGATGGGTATGGGAGCAGTGTCGCCCATTAACATGGCTTTGGGGCTTGGTGTGGGGTGAGCTCCCACGCTGAGGGCTGTGGGTGTTTGTTCATCCACGACAGGACAGCTGTACTGCTGCCAGGGCTGGAGTCAGCTTGTTATGGGCTACACCAGGCTCTGCAGTAAAGGGTGACCTTGCAGGGCGTAGCTGTTGCATTAGGTGAGGCTGGCTGTACATCTAGCCGAGGGGACGCTGCAGCACTGTGTTGGGGGTAACCATTTCTGAGGTATTCCAGCATCAGTTTCCCAAGAGTTTGGTGCCCATAACCGGAAGGAAAACGCCAAAAGGCTTATCTCTGACTAGTCATTAGTTAATTGATGAGATGGTCTGAAATATTCAATATTAGATAGCTTCTGTTGTTCCCGTAGCACCTGAGGCCTCTCTAAAACCAAGCTGGTCATGGCAGCATGGGTATGTCCTGCAGGTCTGTGGCAGCTGACAAATTGCTTTCAGAGGTGGCAGTTTGTGCAAAGTTGTCCCCACTCAGGAGATCTTGGGAACTAGGTTTCCTGGCTTTTCCAGGTGCTTTGAAATGAATGAAAATTAATAGGAAGAGAGCATTCAGATCTCTTAAGAAGCAGTTTCAAAAGCGCAGGCTTAATGTTTCTCTAGGTGATTTTTCCAAAGCACTCAGGAGATTTGAGAGCACGAGGCTCCCTGTGAGGCAGCAGGACTACTCCTCAGTCCCTTGAGGGAGTAGATTGCGGGCTGCCTACCCAGAGACAGGTAGAAAATCTCTCTGAACAAGAAGTTGAGAATTTTCCCCCTTGTGTTTCTGTCCTGCTCACCTAGATTAAACTGATATGCGCTTAAAGCAAATGTAGGACTGGAAATCAATAACACACAAGCAACTACTGCTGTCTGGATTTAGGTATTTCTTGGTGTCTGCCTGAAGCTGAGGGCAGGGATGTATGGTTTTGTGAATTTTAACTTTGGGATGCGTCCACTCTGAACAACAGAAAACTTGCGCAGATGATGGTGATATTAATCTTTTTTGTCTTCCCCTCCAAAATTCAATCTATTGCCTCTCCCAAATTAATACTGGTGTCACCAATGTAGATTGAAATTACTCAGCGCTTTGCTTCCTGAGCATATATTTTTGCTTTTCAGCACTGTTTTCCACAGATGTTTTTAAAAACCTTTGGTAAGCGTATCTTGAATGTAACACATGGAAACAGTTGTGTGCACTTGTGATTGTGTCTTCACAAAATAGAAATGAAACTAGGTTGACACTGATTTGAGGAAATCTGGTGAAAATGACCTGTCAAATGTTACCAAAGTGCCAGTGCCAAATGCAGGCAGTGAAATGTTTTATGCTCAACTGAGACTGACTCATCCTCTTCTTGCTGAATGCCCAGTGCTCTCTCTCCTGAGGGCAAGATCTTGCTCACTCTCATTAGCTTTCCCTGTATATTCAGACAGCGTTGTTTGTTATTCTCTGCTGATAGGTTTTGGCCTTTTAAGGCTCAGTCTTGCTGTACGATTATGAAAGTACTACTGAATGTTGTAATTCTGTATTTGTATTCTTGATTGTCTGTAATTTTTTTGCATCTAAAAATCTCAGTCATTTAGACAAGAGAGAGATGTCAGATTCAGCTTAAAGGAACTGGCATGACAGCAGTCCGTTAGTAGGATTTCTCAGTGACTTGAAACAAGGTGTTTTGTTCCTAAGCTTTCTTTTGCATGCAGCTTTGGACATTTATTGTGAGGGGTCCAGCTTAGACAGATGTGTGTTACATGTCCTGTCTTATTCTTACAGTAAACAGGAGAGATGATAAAATGTACAACTAATTGCCAATGGGGTAATGAATCTCCTAATTCTTTGACAGACCCTGTTAATTCAGTTGTGATCCTGTGGGCTGTTTAACCAATGCTGCTTGGAAAAGCATGGAGACACAGCAGCTGGCACTGGGACTAGAGAGAGAGCTGCTGAAGAGTAACTAGAAGGACCTGTTACCCACTAGCTATTTTAAACTAAAATTAAATTTCTATCTAGCTTGCTGGAGGCACCAAGTGAAATGAGGGCTTCATTTCACAAAACTTCTGCATACAATAGATATATATATATTAGTGTAAAAAGAACAGACAATAAAAATGGCAATAATGGGTTGTACTAATAACTCTTTTGGGTAATCTGCTTCACCTAGTATAGCCCATTTTATACCAGCCAAAAGTCAATGCATAGGGTAGAGTATAACACATATGTAGTTTCCCCAAATACTTGTATCTTCTGAGACTTGGAGGCTTCCTGAACCAAAACCATTTAATTTGGTTTGTTGTTTGAATCTGATATCTTTTAGTTTTGAATGGTGCTCCCTTAACTCTCATATTGGAAGAGAGATTGAACAAGCAGTCCCTATGTACTCGCTCCATGCTCAGGATTAAAAAGTAAGAAAAATTCTATTTCAGGTTGATGCAAAATAAACACAAAATACAAAGTTTTAGTCAACTAAAATCTTTTACAGCCAACATTCCCCAGGGTTTTTTATATTTCTTTGGGGTTTGACTGACGTTATAAGATATTTTAAAGATGGAAAGGAAATTTTGGAAAGGAACAGTCACTTGGAATTGAATGATCAAAGTACTTTTTTTAAAAAATCAAAACAAAAAAAAAAACCAAAACCAAGCCCAGCATACCAACCTGAGATATCTACATCATTACCATCCTCTGTCTTGTTCCCTCCCTAGCCCTTCTCTGGCATGAAAAAAAGGTGGAGGTAAACTGAAAGGTTCTTTTTCCAAAAACTACTGTAATATTTACCAGATCACCATTTTCTCCCCAAAAGTATTCTTTGATAGGAAAAAAAAAATGCTCTGCTTGGTGCTTAGCTAGGAGCATGTGACATCCATCTAAAATTGCAGGTGAGCACAAGAAGGACTACAGACCTTTTGCTATCAGCAAAAAACAGCCTTAGAGTTAGCTCTGCACTGGAATTGCTGAAATCCTCTTCAACTGAAGTCAGTGGCAGCACAGTCCTTTAGGAGAAAAACAAGCAAACTGAAACCGATCTGTGGGGCATTTATTAAATCACATAGCTGGTGTTCATGCATACGTTACTGAAGTCAGTAAAATCTGCTTGTGGGAAATACATTTGGGAGCAGAAGTACTTACGATTTCTTAGCATCATTTTACATTGCTTTAATTTTCAAGTCAGATTTGGAATAGCTTACTACTTTTTCTGAAATGTGGTAGTGCACAGAATCTAACAACTGGAGGATGGCAAGAAACATAGAAATGGAGGTAAGAAGCGTATACAAGTGACTGCTGAACTCTTATTCCAGTCTATGGCTTACCTGAAACCCAGGCACGTAATGCTGCTATGATATATCACAGAATCATGGAATTTTCAGAGTTGGAAGGGACCTCTAGAGATCATCTAGTCCAACTCCCCTGCTGATGCAGGAATGCCTAGAGCACACTACTCAGGACTGCATCCGGGCAGGTCTTGAAAATCTCCAGAGAAGGGGACTCCACAACCTCCCTGGGCAGCCTGTTCCAGTGCTCGGTCACC